>OX459112.1:44223274-44344904 GCA_949775065.1 Brachyopa scutellaris
CGTTTGGACATCAAGGCTAAAGCCACAACTTTTTCTGCGCTCCTATTTGAACGCCCGCCATGAGTATCTAGAAAACTGTACACATGACGCCTTCTTGGTCGCGGCCGCTCGTGTGTACAGTTCTATTAGTTTTTCTATATACTCATGGCGCGCAACCAAATGGTAGCGCGGAAAAAGGAGCTCGTTTGCTCTATTTGCTGGTGCCGTCGTTTCCATAACGTAAACATATTTGGGCACTTTTTTCTGATTTTTTTGCTTAATTTGCCATTAAACAAGTTTTAGTACAAAAAGTACGGGAACAGTCTAATCAAAACGTTGAGAGCATTACAAATGTTTCAAATTTTCAATTCAAACTTTTCTTTAGAATGCACATACTGGCGAATCGAAATTCCATGCAAACTGACTTTAACACTGTCTGTCGTCAGGTACAATAGAAAAATTGTCCAAAATGTTTCAATATATTCATTGATCTTGGTAATAGTCACAAAAAATTCAAGTTCGTAAGAAAATAAATGGAAAACCTCAAGTCAACTTGTGTTAATCTTCAAAATATCTATGTATCTACGGTTATTGGGTCCTGCGCTTTTGATCACTGAAGTCCTATATTCTATTGCAGTATATTATGTATGTATAAGCAAACTGTCTGTCCTTCACCAACACGATTTTCAAACAATATAATTAATTTCCTTTTTTTCGACTGTTACCTATCCAAATTCAAAAACTCCTAAACTTTCAGGAAATCATTTTCAAAACTGAATTTAAGAAGCACATTCCGATATTTACTTAAAAGAAAATCGTTTAACCCAACCCTTGTAAGTCTACACAGGAATTAATTTATGTACTTTTAGGGAATACTGTCTGGAATAATTCTCAAAAACGAGGTTCATTGATATAAGAAAAAAACACATTCCAGTGGACTTGTCTACCAAGAAACATTCGTCTCATCGAAACGTTCATAAGAATAAGATTTCTATATTTATAACTTACAGGTTCCTGCTTGCTCCTCTGATGACTGCCATAGTCCTTCGAAAGGCTTGTATCCACAAGCAAGTCCAATCTTTATGAAGAAAGCTTTCGTTAATCTGCCCTCGTACTAATCAGCTAACTGCCATGGTTGTGTATCTCAAGACTAAACAAAAGAAAAATCGCTCACAAACTTCGTTAAGAAATCGTAACCGCAAAAACGAATATTTCGAAAACGTGAAACCATCATTTTAAAAACCGTAACACCACCAATACTACCGGCGTTTGGAGGGAAACTAAAATGCTCCAACAAAATTCATTCCAAGGATGAAGCCAACAAAGTTATCCTATTTGAATGAATCTCAATTTTGACAGTGAGAGAGAGAGAGTTACAAGGACCGTCTAAGAGATTCATGTTTAGTTCGCATGTGCAAAGAAAATACATCATTCCCGAGTTGAGAGAAAAATTCATGTACCCTGGTCCCATGGGGTGGTGGTGGTGGGTGCAAGGGATAGTCCTTCTGCTAATAGCTACTTTATATGGATTCGAACATAATATGAATACAAAAAAGGATCTGGCAATTTTATTCTTAATCACATATGGGTCCGTCCCAAAACAAGTATCAAAAAAAAAGGGAATTGATGAGCCGTACCTAAGGCTGCACGCATATGTCCTACTTTTCAAAGAAAAACCAACAATGGCACGAAGACTGATGTTAGTGTTGTATTTGTGCCGCTTTAACAGACTTAGAGATAGGCACAGAAATTAGAAGGGCTCTATACTATAGTATCTAGCTTGAACGATAAGCACCTGGTGACAACCGCGTTTCGTATGCATTTTTGAAGTATGTGCGACTGATAAATTCGTTGAAAAACTCACAGAATTATACATTCCAAAATGTTTTTGAAAGAAATATTATTTTCCCATTATTGAAGAAAGGAGATGCTCGTAAACCGAATAATTATAGGGACATGTCAATTATGAACACGATGATGAAAATATTTTCGGCGACCGAGTGGATACAACAGAATGACCTACATATGTATACAGTTCTTCAATATGATCTCGGGGAAAAAACCAATTTTCACAACCGCTATAACAATGACATGATCTCACACCTTCTTAAAGCCAGACGGAGACTTTGCCGCTCAACAACATGCTACACAAGGCTGGACTACATTATGAACGCACTCTTTGTGTATGGTTGAAATAGAATTATTTGGAAGTACGCGAGACCTAGCCTCCAAAACGGTTCTATAGCTATACACTATAATTGCAAGACCGACTGTCACCTTTGAAAATCTGCAAGTAGGACAACCAGACTCAAGATCCTGACGAACGATCGAACACTGGACGTGACAGATTCATCTTCAATTAGACCTATACCTAGACCTTAAAAGAATAGTCGGCAAAAACTTAGCCCAGTAAGTACAGACTAGACACCATCTTATTGAGACCTCTTATGTCCGTTTTCCATCTCGCTCTTACCAGGAAACCAACCAGACACTTACCTACCGAAAAAATCCATCTTGACGTTCTCCGAAATACTCAATCCATCAATACCTGTCTGACTTCCAGGCTATAGCATTATTTCAAGGTGAATAATCTGGCCGCCAGTAATAATATCCACCCTTAAAACCTTAATGAAGGTGATACTGCAGGATAATTGATATCACCTTTGTCAGTGACAGCCAGGCTGCAGTAAAAATAAATTTCTGCCACTTTTTAATATAATCGAACTGTTACGAAGAGATTCAAAATCAAGGCATCAAGCAAAATGTAAAACTCAACTGTTTTCGGGCCAATAAGAGCCACAGAGGTGTGCCGAGAAGCCTGGCGAACTTGTTAGAAAAGGTTTAGCATTAGACTCAGATCCTAATGGATATGAAAGGCTTGTACTTTTGCGTTACTACAAAAAACCTATGGCCATTCTATGACAAAGGCAAAACTTTAAATATCGTTCTCAAGAATAGGATCTTTTTGTCAGCCTTAACTCTGATCTGCCCACCCGGTGACTCTCAGTCACCCTTTCAGTTTTAATAGAACTCCTCACTTAAGTTTAACAAGTTACTGCACCCAGGTTCCCTGACTTTGGTTCCGTGAGGAAATACTATGTAAAAATGGAAAAAATACCTTACGAGGCATTGCCATATCAAAAATATACTGATATTTTAAAATGTTGCCTTAATCCACCCAACAGGTGACTCATAGTCACCAAACCTATAGGTTTCAACAAACGGGAAGAAATAGTGCCATTATAATGTTGCTGAGTTTTTTGTGATTCTAGGAAGGATATTGGTATACTTTTGCAGTATTAGTGAATATCTTATTCAAGGTGCCTATATATTTTTTCGTGGGTCTTATTCGTTGGAAAAGTATACAAAAATAGTTTCAAAAACGAGCAGAATATTCGTTACGATAGCACTCTGAGAAATCAAAATAATGTGCCACACTTGCATATTACTTTTAAAATTAAATGCAGGTAAATCAAAATACAAATGCACAGCAAAAGTAATCTTTCTATTAGTGTTAATAAATATATCAGCTTAAATAATCATATTTTAATGTTTTAAACTAATTTGTTAATATGGTGACTTTGAGTCACCACCCGGGTGGATTAGGGAAATAATTGACCTGGGCTGATTAGGGTTAAGCGGCCCTTACATGACGCAATATTATTGCACAATACTCTGTATTGCGCCGTAATATTGACCGTCATGCGGCCCTTACACCACGCAATATTATTGCAAAATATTATTGCCTTCCTGCAGTTTATTCTGTACCGGTTCGTTGCTAGAAGAAGACATGCTGTGTGAAAACGATTTTTTAGTACACATAGGCATCGGATTTTAAACAAATAAGAAATTAAAAATACTACCTGAATGCATTTCAATAAAAAAAAAAACACTTTCTTCATGTTTTTTTTAATGCGTTGGTCCGCCATGTTTGTATTTAATCAAATAAAAATCCAATTTGCCTTACACGATGCAATATACTGCGCAATATATTGAAGAAGTTCCAAAAAAAATTAAATTTTTTTAACATTACACAATATATTGCGCAACGAAGCCCTTACACGATCAATATTACTGCCCAATATCGAGAATTGTGCAATAACATTGTGGCGTGTAAGACCCGCTTTAAGAGGCATATTTTTCGGGCACAATATTCTATAGTATCACATCGTAAAACTAAGATTATCCCGTGAAACTAAGAGGCTGCGACTATAAAGAAGTCCATGAGGACACGTCCCACTTCCTTTGTCACTGCACAGCTCTCTACCGCGACATCGACCTAGTCAGAAAACTGTGCATTGGGCGTTTAAGATCGCAAGTACATTAAGAGCGTATGGACATCAACGCAACAACGGAGGGTCAGCGCAACAGAGGACGACCTCGCCTAATGTGGCACGCACATGTAGAAAAGACCTCAACCAACTTGGAGTGCACAACTGGAGTCATTTAAACCACTATTACGGTTAGAGAGTAGAACGAAAATGTTGGCGAATGTGACTATTTTGTATTATGGTTAGTGAATCGCTGAGATTTCATTCGCCTCTCAAACGTCAGAGTCTTGGCGAATTGTGTTTTCACTCTATTTCGGTTTCTTCTGTCAAAATCGGTCGAATGAAATTTTCTGGTGACTACGTAGTGGGACAGTGTAGTGAATGGAAGAAAAATGTAAAATTAACAAAATTACTATTAAATATATCATTTAACAGTAAAATAATTTGTGAAATATGTGTATCAATCTTTGATAAAACCAATCCTCGCTAATCTGAAAATCTGGTTGAGTTGATGGAGGCAGTCGGTCGAGTTGACCTGGGCAAAAATTTAACAAAAAAGAAGACCTTCTCCAAAAATTGTGAAGAAGGAAAAGATACTTGAAAGCCACCAAAAGCAGCCAGGAAATGTGCAAGAAAGACGTGATCAACATCTGGAAAGGAGCCTTTATGTCATCCGTTGGAGAATATGCTTTTAATTTAGAACCAACAATGGAAACCAAAGATTTTATTGCTACACTAGGCATTCCTTCTGATATCATTTAAAACACGTATGCATATGTATTTACCAAACAATTATAGAACAATGTATTTCTTTTTTTTTTTAAATAAACACTTAACTGGTTTCCCTGGATCGAATTATTTAGAATGTTTCACAAGTGCTTCTGATAACAAGGCATCGTTATAGGATTTGGATAATCACTGTATCTACTTGCTCTTGCTTTGCCTTACACAATCCGGTGGTGTCGACCAGAGACCCGGCTAGTGTATGAACTCTGAAATTGCGAAAGTAACTTAACGTTCTTATAGTGAGGTGAAATACTGGAACAAATCATCACAAATCATCATTTTATTTATCTTCATTAACCACCGAAATCAATTTCAGCTTTTAACTTTAATTAAATTGCAGTTCTTTTCATAAACTATCGAAACAAGTTCTGCTTTCTGACACTTCACAGCTGATATTTAAAGTTTCTCCTCAGACAGCCCTGAATTCTCTTAGCGAATGAAAACGTTCACTAACCGTAATACGTCGACAGCAGAAATTCGCCTGGGAGTTCGTCTCGAGTCGAACGTTCCATTCGCTAACCGTAATAGGGGTATTAGTCAAGAACCTGGCGAACTGGAAGGGGTTGTTGGTTGAGGCCCTGATCCATCCCGGACTGTCACCTAAGTAAGTAGCACACACTCGCTTAAAAAATTTCTTTCTTGCTTTCCCTCAAGACTTAGAGGAAAACTCTCTGAAAACCCGGTAAACGACATCACACAAACTTCCGGTTGTGCCAGGAATTCTGCAAATCATGCACCCAAACAGGGAAATATCAAACAGTCATTATAATTTATCAACATTGATCTAAGTGTGGCGTTGAGGAAACATTATCCGCGCCAACCCATAAGCCCATAAACCCATAAAATTTACAGTAGAATGCACTCGACAGATCTTTCTTTGACGAAGTAGTACCTCCTTTCCAGTAGAATGTAGATGATCTAGAAAGATGTACTATGTAGTAGGTACCTCTCTTCCAGTAAGATGATCCCGAATTTTATTGAATGCGTTCACAAACCACTACTATAGTAAAAAATAATGTAAATCTCTTCCGAATCACAAATCCATAAAATAATTAATTTAATTTGCTATCCCAGTTGTTTCCACTTCCCAAATATATTAAAAAAGAGCAACATCTACCTCCCGCTAGACAATCATTCCCGTATTCCGCCCGCAATAATCCATTTCGAGAAATTATTCTATAACTCAATTTGCTCCTTTACCGTCCAGACACACACACACACACACTAATGCACTCAATTTGTATGGATTGAAATGAAAACATTTTTACTGTTTTCATGGCCCGCATAATGGTCACATGCTGCTGCATTAAAAGTCCCGAATGGGACACAAAACACACACAAACATATTACATACAAATGTACACCCATCAACCCAACACACGCACACACACGAACACACACTAAAGTGTACTCGGGTTTTATGAACGTCAAGGGCTGTGTAAACACGGCTGCTAAATGTATTAAATTGTCATCGATTCCATCGCAAAACGAAACGAATGAACGAAATGTCCTTTTCATGTTGCTCCTGAGGATTACATTATTGAATTTTTATTCCACATGGACGAAATGAAGCTCGAGATCAATACCAAGGCACGGATACGAGTATAAAGGACTCTGCGAGCAATCACCAATCGCAACCATCACAACGTGTCGTCTCTGCGGTAGGTAATTGCTTCGATTTTAAGGATATTAATTCACTTTTACACTACACACGTGGTAGGAGATAACGACACTATAGTCATATACTATAGCCATACAAATACACGTGCGGGGTATAATATTTATCCGTGAAATGGGTTACGAGTTATTCTTATATGGGATTTAAAAACAACAGTCGAGTGTCTTAAGAGCTTCCGACTGATAATCCTTGTAAATTTGGCAGTAAAGGTCCTGTTGAATGTGTTCGTTTTGAAGCCATTTTGCACCATCATCAGAGCTAGACTTTAATAGAAGTCCTTATTTGGCGATTCGGCACATGACAGCTTCATTTTCTTGAACTGTTCCAAAACAAACCTCTTGACAACACTTCTTGATTGGCGTTGCATACTCCAGATCGTATATTGTTTCTTAGAACGTGAGCCTAAAGAAACCACCCGAAGGACACAGATTGTACAATTTTGGCGGCCAGTTGTCATCACCTCTTCTAAAAAAAAAAAAATGACATGGCAACGCCTGCCGGGAACAAAACGCCAACAACTAATTAAAAACGGTAACCGTCTCTCGATACCTTTCACCGTTTATTGTTACTATTTAATTTTGCGGATCTCGAAAGTCTTGTGGTTTATTTCCAAAGCCTTTCAGTCGAATCTGTAAAATTGAAAGCGGTTCCCAATCGTTCAACGGACCAGGCAATGAAAATCCAACGCAGGCTTGTATCAGAAAGCTTAAGTTTCTTAGTTAATTTAATTCGAGCCTTTCTGCAAAACTCGTTTTTTTGTATAATTATTCCCAAATTTAATATTACATCTGTCTTAATGACACCAATTAATTGTTAGAAACTTGTGGAGGTCATGGAAAGGCACACTTTGTATCCGGCATACTTTCAGCAACGGCTTAATCCTTGAATTTCGATGAATTCAGGTTTTGAAATTCATAAGTTAAAAAATAAAAAAAAACCCACCTTATTGTAAAACAAAAGTATGTAAAGGCACTGGCCTTATAAGCTACCATATCCTGTTCTGTAACAATACATTCAACGTAAATTTTATAAACAGATGCTTATTTGAATCAAAATGATTTCTATTTCAGACTAGCAGAATCAAAATTAAGAAAATTAAATAGAAATCTATTTAACTTGATATTAAAATATTTAAATTTCTTAAATAGGTATCTTTTTAATTATAAGGGAATTCTATTTGGGAAAAATAAATAGAAATCACTTTAAATTAAAATCTGTAATGCTTTAAATATATACATACACATATATGTAATATATATTTTTTTAATTTTGTTGATTTATTTTGTTTCCACCTTATACAAAATTCGTGCCCATTTTTTGAACTCAAGAAAGAACTGGATCCTGGAAAAAGAGGTTCTTATATGCGACATAAAAAAAACAGATTTTCTTTTAATTTAACTGATTTTATTAATTTTTTACAAAAACTTATTTCTTAAGTAACATCTTCCGTTATTAATTTGATACAAATGTAAGGTGGGACTTGTAAAATATGAAGCATCGAGTATGCTAAATTTTTTCTTCCTTCAGCATCTCCGAAACGAGCTGTTTGAGTAATCACAGTATTAAGCAAGCTGGAAGCTATGTAATCAACACAATTTGCAAATAATACCTAAATGTCAAAAGACAAAACTTATACGTTTAATTGAACATGGAGCTACATACCTTTGTTTGAGATTTGCTTACAAGATGCAAATTGTTCCCTCGATTTCGCGTCTTTTATGTTCTGGCCGTAATATTCCAAAATTTTGTTAGTTGCACTTGTTAGTTTTAATTCGAACTACAATTATTGAACAAATACATTCTACTAAAAATATCACACATACATAGTTATAGTTAAGCACAACTTATTCACGTTCACATTCCACTGGTGTATATTTGAAACTGAATAAAGCAATAACAAATTATGGTACATTTACAAGTCATATTACATTTAAACACGTTTATAGTCAAATTAAATATACATCTGTTCGAATAATCCATTTCCAAACGTTTTCAATATAATTCTGTTTAAAACAAGCTCATTCATGTTTTCTCAAACATAAACTTATTTGAGTCAAACAAAGTCCTATTTTAAATGATCTTGTATTCGTTTTTGAAACGAAATTTTACTTAACTTGCTTATGGTTAGATCAAATAGAAATCCGTTTGAATATTTCAGTACAAACTGATTTTAATAGAATTGTATTTAAAGTAAACTCTTTCATATTTTATGGATAATATCAAACATGAACTAATTTAAGTTAACAAATATGTATTTAAAATATTTGTTAATTCAACACCAAACATCTATTTATTTCATTAAACCAACATTTAGTTTACATTTTTCATTTAAGCGACATGTTTAAACACGGAAAAGTTAAACATGCTTCTATTTGATTTTTTTATTGTAAATTTCTCTCAGTGTAGGTGTCCAATTTGGACAGATATAAATAAATAAAGGAAATGAAAAAAAAAATAGGTGTTGGCGGGGAAGAAAGTGGGGGAAACACAGGCCCAAGAAAGACCACCACGAGCGCCGATAATATGAAACCCTGGTTGGGCGATGATCCACTGAGATGCTATGTGACGTTCTCACCTGAGATGAACCCCTGAAATTTCCCGAGATAATCTTACTTGAGATGAGCCACAGAGATTTTCCGAGACGTTCTTACCTGAGATGTTCCATCGAGATGTTTCAATGAGATTTTCAAAACCGTACTTACCTGCGACGTCCCATCAAGTCACACCTTCCAGAGCCTAACTCGCTTAAGGCGATCACCCCGAGAGAAGAGACTTACCATGGGTTTCGGCTTAAACGTTCACCGACACTTTGTACTGCAAGATGTCCGAGTTGTAGGATCTACCTGGCAGTACTGTGAATACACAGAAACCCAAACCAACTATGCATCACACCAACTTCGCGCTAAGAAGGAAGTACAAGAACTTGTCGTCAGTCGATCGAGAACCATCACCGAGGAAACAGCGAACAACGCACAGCCAACCACTACAGTACAAATATACTTTTTTTTATATAGGGGACCACCCTTTTGGTTTGGGATACAGATAATTTGGATATATTGATATTGGAACGGATTCATTGGTTCATGTTATGAAAAAAATTGTGTAGGAAGGGGGTCTATCTTCAACACTCATTGAGCTACAAAGTGTTTAGAAAATATTCTTCAGAGAAGTAGGTACCAACAGTGATTCAATTATAATTTCTTGTGTATTAAACTTATAGCAACCAAAGTAGGCTCGTTTTATAGATAATTGATTAATATTTATCACAGTTAAAAACTATTACCATCCGTACTTTCAATTTTTAAATAGGTATTGGTCTTCAAATACAGTTTTTTTTTTAACCAATTTTGATGAAAATCGCATTTATCTCGGGAAAGTTTGGTTCTAATTTTTGTTATTATTATTATTTTGATGCACCATAACGTCACCTACAAATTTTGTAGGATTTTTATGTGGTTCAAATAGGATGGTCTCACTTGCTACACAGCCAACGACGAAACAAGTACTTTTCTGTGGTAAAAGTTAGATGGTCGCATTTTCTCCCGAAATGGTGATCTCAATGGACCACAGCACACACGAGATCAATTCTACCGGCAGAAAACTGGTTTCATACCATACTTCGAGCGCACACGAGATTCCTGCCGGTAGAAAAAAATGTGTACATAAATCCCTTTTCACTGTGGTAGTATTTCTTCGGACCAAAATATTTTGAAAGTTGTGTATGTATGTTTTAGTTTCCTACCTCGTTCAATTCAAACTCGATAGAACATTTTTTCAGCCGTTTCTTACCGCAGACCTCCCTTGGCCTAAAAAAAACTCGTGTTCGGCCCAATTGGCCGCTCAAATCTGACACCGTTGGACTTTTTTCTTTGACGAAATTCTAAAGAGCAGGTGTACGCCAGTAATCATATAACCATTCAAGAACTGAAGGGCGAAATAACTCGAAATTGAGCCGCAATCATGCCTCTGCGTCATCCGAAATGTAGAGGAAGAGTCGGACAGGACTGTAATAAACCAAATTACTGATTAGAATAAATTCTTTTAAAACTGTTTGTTTGTCACACATTACATGATGGGAAACCTCTTTATAAAATATTTATAAAATCGAATCTGCTTATGTTTTTTTTTTTTTTCCTAAAAAATATCCTTGGTGTGCGAATATGAGATTGATCCACTAAACGTCAGGGCAGGTTCAATGCCGTAAAAATGTACACTTTTCTCGTTCTCAGTTTACTGAAAATGTGACTGAGCAGACGTTTGATTGACAGTTTATACAAAATTAACCTTTCTCGTGTGTGAGTCTAAGTACTTGGACTCAACCAACCTTACCCCAGGAAACCGACCATTATCATCGGTGTCCATTAAATTCACAAGAAAATCCTCTTAAAAAAAATAAAAAACATCCACGTAATGGATAACATTACTTTGCACTCTTGCACTGCGACAGTTGCAATTGCAAAGGCTATAAGCTTCAGCCACCCTTAGTCCCCTACCCAAATCTCTGCAGTAAATTCATTAATAAAAAAAAAATAAAAAATAAAATTAAAAAACCCTCCATGTAGTTCATACTCGTATGTATGTTGTACTTATCTTTTCAAAATGTTTGCTGCCACATTTATCATGAAACTTGCTATATCAGACAACCGACAAAAATCCGGGGGAGGATAAAATACACCAACAAACAGGAAAAACATTAAATGAAAAATTTACAAGAACGGAACTTAAAACAAAGGAAAGCCAAACTACGATGTAACACTCAAAGTGGAAACTTTCATTATATCGCGCGTTGTTGCTGCAAGCATTTCGAAATCAGTTTCGTATTCAATTTCGGAAACAAAAACAAAAATGCATATTTCATGGATAAGCAACGCTGAATCCAGTCAAATGCTGGAAGAATTTAATTTGTTTTTGTTGTCAGGCGAAGGATAACTCCTGGAGGGAGAGCTTAACATTGAATCTACAAGAAGTGTGACAGAAGACCCGAATACGTTTACAGAAAGTTGTGAAAGGGCTTAACATTATCGATTTACATTTGTACATCCTGGGATAAAAGTATGAAGCACCCTTACAGTATAGAATTTGTTTTCCTGGTGTTTGTTGTTGAATCACCGCAGTGACAATTCTTTCAGGTTAACCTCGAACCAAGTTTTTTGTCCTTTCTTTAAAAATTGAGTTTGAGTTGACGATACTTGATGTATTCAGACAGATATGGACCATAAATGCTCTTTCCTATCGGATTTAAACAGCGTGACACGCACTAAAGGACATCAGAGGAATCAAATCAACTCATAGAAAAATATGACAAATCATTGTATTGTGTTGTAATACACATTTTATCTCACTAGTTGCCAAACGGCAAAAATCTATGAATAATTGTACATGTACAATTAAAAGCTCTCTTGTAAGAGTAAACCTTGTACCCAATCACAATCTCTTCATGGTGTTTTGTTTTGTCACTTTTATTTACTACTGCCAACTGATATCTTGCAGAAGAAATAAATCAAGTGGGCAAGGGTATGGGAGTACTCTCAACTCTCATGAAATAAAGTTATGTTAAACTGGGGTACATTCGTCATTAGGGAACACTCGTCAAGTCCGTTTTTAGTGTGAACCAGGCTTTATAGGCTAAAGCCCTTCTGGTTAAATATGCCCTTTAACGCTGAAATGGGATCCATTGTAGTATGAAAGCTATAGTTAGCCACAAAAAAAAATTGCCGTTTCGTTAATTTCTTGGGTGCTCAATTTTCGATTATATGGTTCAACTGAAGCCTCAGCGGCAGCAATATTCTTGACACTACGGGCACTTCTTTGTCTCACTGGCACGGGAACATTTTGTACTGTGCCTGTGGATTCAAATTTTTCCACTAGACGCTCAATTGTTGATCTGCTAGGACGATTATGACGACCATAAATTGGACGTAGCGCTCTTAACGTTGAGGCCACTGACTCCGAATTTCGGTAGTAAATTTTAATAATTTCGACTCGTTGTTGGCTCGTATATCTTTCCATCATGAAATGGCAAACCTTAGTGAAGAGAAATATCAAAAGAACGGCAAGAAATATGGCGTCGTTTGCTGTCCCTGTCGCTCTACTTTTGTAGCGTCCCTGTTGAAAAACCCTGTATATACTCATGGCGCGCGACCAAATGGGAGCGCGGAAAAAGGAGCTCGTGTGGCATTGGTCTTAGTCTAAGAGACAGACCTTATTTAGCAATAATAAACTGACAGAGTGCTTAAGAGCTTTATAATTTTCAACTTACAAGCTAAGGGAGTTCCCCAGTGAAGGTGATGTGAACGTGAAGTTATTTTTTTTTTTCCTTCAAAACGGTTTCCACTTACATCATATACCAGCGAGGTCGAAGCCACTTAAATATTCCAATTCCCCTATAAATAAAGTGACAACGGAACATTATTCCAATCAATTAAGTGTTTTTCCTGGTCATAAGGTCCTACCAACATAAGGTTTAATGACCTGTAATCGCCTTCGACTTAGTGTAGCTAAAATTAAATGCACTTCCGCCCTTAATACGAAACACAAAACCGACAAAAGGCAAATGGCAATTTATTTAATCAAACTGATGAAGACGTGTCACGTATTTAATTAAAGTGTCCATCCACGTTCAAATTGCACCTAGATGCCGACCAACTTACATATACACATGACGTAAGACCACCCATACGATACCTAGACCTACTCATACAGTATGATGACGTTGTATGAACTGACGATTGACATCCAGGCGCTGTCGCTGTCACCCATTATCCAGATCCACAGAGTCATGTCATCCTGCTAAGTGCCATTTAAAGCGAGAAATAGAAAAGAGTTTTCTCATTATGACATTTAATGATTGCCATTAAGTCGGAGTACGTTCTTTCATCACGGTTCTTAGGCAGCGGAGTAAACGATGCACATAGTGCGGATGTACTCGTATGTATATGTTTGACAGACGTTTTAATTGGAACGAAGGATCTGTATGGCGGAAGGACTTTCAACTATGCCCGACCTTTTATCTGCTCATATTCTTTTGAGTTGGATTTTTGTTTTGCGATTCTGCTTACTTTTTTTTTGGTGGAAAAATGTTCACCACCAATAATGAGAAAAAGTTTTATAGCGAAAGATTAAATTAATTTAAGAGATAATGAGAGTACTGTAATGGCCGTTTACTCTCCGTCTAAGGAGATTGCGTGTGCGTGTGTGTATTGCTGAAGAGAATGTGTTCCATTGAGCTGTCATTGTCATCCAAAGACATTACTGTAAATTACATAATCTAAGTGCGGAGAGACAATTAAGTTTGGTAATGTGTTAATTTAATGAGAATATTACAAGAAATTTTAAATGCCAGAAGATGGGTTTTTGAAGTTTGCCGCCATATTGCGGAGAAGTGTCACTTTGACAATTGTAATTTTTTTTGTGTAATGTTAGTTTTACTATATTATGGGAACGCAATGTAATTTGACATTTAGTATACGAATGAAAAGACTTATGTAGTAAAAAGTTAATGATTGGTGAAGATTCAGGATTCAGGAAGAAACAGGAGGTATGGCGTCAGACTTCAAATTAAAAAAAAATTACAACAAAATATTAAAAAAAGGACGTAGGATATTGGCGGCAATAAAGTTATGGCAAAACGCACTTCTATTATGGTTTCAAGATGGGGTGGGTGAGAGATCCTGAAACCATCAAACCCTACTAGTCAAGTCAGTCAAACAACTGAACTTACATACGTATGAGTTGGGCTACTCTTCGAGTCAAACATGATGCAAGAGCCAGAGTCGAATAGGGTTCTAATCGACAATTTTATGTACCGTGACGATGCACTAACCTTCACGAATCACGAGTACAGTCCCCGAAAACACCTACGTACTAGTAGGCATTTGACTTGGCACAGAAAGTTTGGCGGCGCACAGTGGTTTAAGAGGCGAAAAAAATCAAAATTTTTAAATTGTTTGAAACACTTAGTGGCTATGCATTCTTAAAGTAAATAAGTTGGATAACACATTTCGATAGGATGGAGAAAAACTTACACTTATGGTAACAGTTGCGACAGCTTTAAAGTCGCTCCATTATGAAACCATTTTTAGTGCGTGTAGCGAAGTGCCTTGTACTCTAGTCAATATATGTTCCGCGTCAAGTTGATATTAATTTTAAAATTTTAAATACGTTTTACAATATGTCTAAGGATTACGTAAACGTTATCGTAATTTTAATTTTCTTATTCTTCAAGCAGCTATAAATTTTTAAAGTCAATGGTCTAAAAATCAATATGTTTGAAAGTTCAGCAGAGCAGAACAAATGTTCTCCACTCCCCTCCATTTGGATTCTTCACTTAAAATATTCTTTGGAGTCTTACCTAAACAACAGTACCATTTTCAGCTGCGTCAAGCTGCGACCCCGCTTATCAGTTCAATAGTACCGTTGAAAAGTCAGCTCTTTTTCAGTCTGTCGTTATATGGAGATGGGAATCTCACTCACTATACCCTCCCTCCAAAGCAATTTAGTTTTTTCCTCCGTGTGCGAATTAACTCATAGTAGAAATAATTTTAGGCTGTGACCGTGATTTTTTCACTTAAGTATAGGGTTTTCCAATGAGAGGTGTTATTGTGAATGGCCCGCTATTTCGGTAGCTGTCACTTTTGAAGCTTTTATTCTTTGACATTTGACAAGTAGAAACTACGCCATTACCAAAAATGGAACGATACACGCTTCAACAACGCATTGAAATTATTAAAATTCACTACAAAAATGGTGAAAATCTTGCAATCACAGTTGGCAAAACTAAAGAATTTTTTGGTCGTCGTGAAGCACGTTGTCGGACCGCAGTACAGAAATTGAACTTCAGGCATGTAATATAATGTGCGGCAGTCCAGCAGTGAGTACAAGAACCCACGCCCCCGTCGAGCTAGTATCGTGCGTGTGCAAGCATGCCTGCTTGTATTCAACTGGTCTGGACAACCTACTTTACAACCCATTTTGATTTGCTAGGAATTCATGTATTCTTAGGAATCGGTGGGATAGCATAACATCGCTCTCTCTTTATAAGATAGGAACATCTTTAATTACCGTTACAACTGATGAGGCCCATTTCCACCTCGTTGGCTACGTCAACAAGCAAAATTGTCGCATCTGGGGCTCGGAAAGTCCAAGAGTTATTGTTGAGAAGCCTCTCCATCCTCAACGTGTGACTGTTTGGTGCAGTTTATGGTCCGGCGGGGTCATTGGACCTTAATTTTTCGAAAATGAGGTTGGATCAACAGTTACGGTGAATGGATTGCGCTATCGAGAGATGATTAATGATTTTTTATGGTCGGAGTTGGATGGTATTGATCTGGACAACGTTTACTTTCAACAAGACGGCGCTACGTGCCACACAAGCAACGAAACCATTGACAATTTACGGGAAAAGTTTCCGGACCGTGTTATCTCTCGAAAAGGTGATCACAATTGGCCACCGAGATCTTGTGATTTAACACCTTGCGACTTCTTTCTTTGGGGCCACGTGAAAGATAGGGTCTACGCCAACAGCCCAGCGTCGATTCAAGACCTCAAAGATAAAATTCGTGAGGCTATCGAGGACATAGGGCAGCCACTTTGCGATTTGGTTATGGAAAATTTCATGAAAAGGATATGGTCCTGTATGCGTGCTCGTGGTGGCCATTTGGCTGATGTTGTTTTTTCATTATTAACGGCATACCTTCCTCTTTATTATGAAATAAACATCCGATCATTTATCTCAAAAAATGGCATTTACCAAAATAACACCTCTTATTGGAAAACCCTATATAAAAACTGTACAACTAAAGTATACGCTTGGTAACACTTGCGTTTAATAATGTAAACTAACAGTCGTACTACTATATTAGCTAAGTTGTAAATATTTTTATTTGGTTACCGTTACACAAAGTGTACTGATGGGAGTATTTTTGATAGATTTAAGTTAGTTTACTTAACAAATTCGTAAAAATTGTTTATTATAAGTTAAGCCCCATATTCTTATAAAAAAAAATTGTCCGAATCCAGACCATTCTTTCTGGCAACGATTTATTTTTCGATGCGATTTTTTGACATTGTTTTCAATGAAAGAGGAAAAATAATTGTATTAATTTTGAGTAGCAAAAAGGGTAACTACACATTTTCGCGCCTTTAAACGTCATTTCCCCTTTTAAAAATTTTAAATTGAATGTTCAAAATACTTTTAATTCAATATGAGTGATAATAAGAGGAAAATAACACAAAAAACTCATACGTCAAAAATCTCGTTGCCAAATTAGAAATTCTAGGAATTTACCGTCAAAATCTCGAAAGACAAGCTACGATTTTTGTTTCGCAACGACTTTTTTTTTTCGCAACGATTTTCGTTCTGGGAAATAGGGGTTTACAAAAAAATTGAATGGGAAAAGTTCTTATCTCGGTGTGCTTAGCAATGGAGTCGGAATTCTTTTTTGGTGCAATAATCACAAATAATAATTTTGGAATATTCCTTAAGATTGTGTTTGTTTTTTTTTCAAAAACAGTAATCTTCGTCTTCTGCGTATTATAGTTTTTCACCTTTCTAGCATTGAGAGTACTGATAGTTTGAATTTAGAAAATTCAGTTAATTTAAAATTTCCCTTAAAATTTTTGTTTCGCACCATTTTGAAACACACAGCAAGCTCAGAAGTTTTTACACACATTTCTAGAAGAGTGTCAATATAATTATACATTTACGAACGCAGTTTATTTTATACAGATGTTTGAATGCTGCAACAGTACAGAATTATTTCGTTCATAAAAGTATACAAGTAAACCTGTGGTAAACTTTCTGCAAACAGTTAACATTTATGAACTCGACCTGTGTGTAGTGTAGCTGAAAACTTGAAGCATTGGCGCTCATTGTGGAGATGAAATCGTTTGCTGGTTGCCATTGTGGTGGCCTTAGACTTCGATGGAAATAATGGTCCTCTTGGCGCAGAAGGACCATATTTTCAGTTATGAACGAGAGAATAAACTGCGGTCAATGCTTCGGTACATTGAAAATAGTAAAATTGTATTCCAGCGCTAGTCCTGTTGTTCTATAAGCCTGTAGGCCATATTTAAGAAATGTTTTAGTGGAAGTACAGGTTCACCCCATAATGTGGCGCAATCAGAAGAAGAATTAAGGCCGAATGCTGTTGAGGTAAAACTGAGAATATATCAACTACTAGCTAATCATTACAATTGGATCGCTCTAACTCGAATACATGATATGTCCTTTCAAAGCTCTATTCTTCATTTGGAATTTTTGTCAGTAATCTCTTTTTCAATCCATATTCATTCGTATATCATTTTATTTTTGTCCTTTCGATGCAAAAAGTGCGGATAATACCAATAGACTCGTTTTCATTGAATGTTTTAACCCTCACACGGGCGACAATTTTTGCCCCTTAATCAGTACATTACTAACCCAGGTTAATATTTTTATTCCCTTCCTCTTTCTATGGGCTCTATGGTCTACAAAAACAAAATTCTTACTTCCTGCCTTCCTTTTAATTGTTCTTTGTTGTTTTTTGAATAAATTTTGCAAATTATATTTTTTGCGCACCTGGAAAATAACAAGGGAAATCCCCCATCAGTACGATTTACATTGGAAAATTAAATTTTATGTGAATTGAGCGAATTTCCTTATCAAATTTGTTTGACAATCATATTCAATCAGTACACTTGTGAATTTCATTTGTGTGAAAATGGATCAAAATAAAATTTAAATTTCTTTCAAGTGTGGGCATTATCCATGTAAAGTATTAACACATCACATACAATTAGATAGGTAGATTTAGGGTGTGCAATTTGATACATGATATGATTTTTCTTCAAGATTGGCACACGAAGTACAACAACAATACTTGAAATCGATTCTTGATACACTTCATTCTGATGATGAAGAAGATAGCATACAGTCTTTAACAAAAGGAGGTGTGGATGTGATTAATCAAATGCTTGGTCAAAACACACAACTAAGATGAAAACAAACCGCTGGCTCTATTTTACAATAGCATGGACATGCACACATATTCATATGTAGCTGACTTAATCTTCTGGTCCAATAATACGATTGTCTAAGATAGTCGAGCCAACGCAGAGAGTTTCTTGAAGAGTTGAGGAAGCATTTTTGTACGCCTACAATAGCTAGAAGAGCTCGAATTCCTCGAAATGTGGGCAAAGTAACACTAAAAATCGCATTTTATGTATTCCAATTGATCAAATTGAACACAATACCTAGACCTTCTAGCCATTTTTGCCTGATGATGCTTCTCAGGAAGAATGTTCAGGTGGCCAAAAAATTAGAGGTTCTTGCTTCATATTATGTTATCAGCAAAAAAAAAAAAATACATAATTGAAAAGAGCAACACGAAAGAGTTGCATACAGTGAAGGAAGCCTAAGTGCGTAGTTTGACAATGACGAAGTTCGAAACTACTAATCTATAAATGTAATATGTAGGTACAATGTACTGTACATAGTACCTTACCTATGCATGTTCATAGAGGTACTGAAATGTAATAAACAACAAATTGGTTTCTTTCGTTCACAAATTTGAAGATGTAGCTTGCAGTTACCACCCAACTGAAACTGTATGTGCAACATACTCATATGTAAAAACATCGGTATATACATATGTGCATATATATCTATACGTTTATATATATACATACAAACTCGTAGGCATGTATGTATGTATGTATGTAGCTATGTTTTCCTAAAAAAAAGTAGAACTATAGGACAAATTCAGAATTTTTTCATACAAAAGTTAAAATATTAACCTGGGTTAATAAGGTACGTTTGCTACAATTTGACGAAAAATCAGTCGAAAAACTGTCAACATTTATTTTTTTCTATATTTTTCGAAAAATATCAAATATTTAGTCACTGAGTCTGAATGAAAAGACATTTAGTTCAAAAGTATCCAAGATATGATATAATGAAAGTGCCCATATTAACCCCGGTTAATAAAGAACGTGTGAGGGTTAAGGACTGGAATCTCTACCATCGAAAAATTGGTTGCATTGTTATACACCTAAATGTTCTTTTTTAACTTCGAATATATATTATTGTTATCTTTATTTTTACTGTTTGAACATAAATGTTCAAAATAAAGTGTTGTACAGCGCTAGCTAACATGGCTTTTGACTGGAGACTTCCAAATTAATTCACTTTATTCTATTATCCTCGTGAATGGCATTCGTGCTTGCACATCAACCGCATAGCATATTATATAATTTTCTACATAAAATTAAAACTCGAAGTAAAATGTCCTTCACAAGTTTATTGCACACTCGCAAAATCGATTTCTACTTGAACTCTTCAACTTCAGAAAGTTACCTACTGAGTTTGGCGAACTTTTCTTCTATTCCCGTACTTTGTACATTGAAATATTTTTTTTTGACGTTGTCCTCGATATGTACGCCATTTGTAGGACGAAATGACAATATAGAGCTGCGCCAACTGTGTCAAAAAGTTCAGCAATTTTCCACAGTATAGCCCAACAAGCGATACGTACCGGCTTAGAGGTAGTGACACTAAGGAGCCATGCTACCACCGCCGGTGATGGCTTTCTAACTATTAATTTCGAATCCATTTAGGAACGAGTCGAGTATCAACTTGTAGTGCAGTTGGAAAATTGTTACAAAACTTTCGACAATTCTGTAATGTAATGGACCGAAGACAAAGACGGTGAATTTTTCACAGCCAATTAGAGTTGAAAGTTTTATGTCAGTCAATGGGTATTGGAACCGCTGTAACTTTTATCAGTAAGTAATAAGGTATCCGTATGAAGTAACCGGAGCCTACTCGAACATTTCTTTGGAAGAGAGTTCAATGAACTTTGAATAAAAGAGAAGTTTCTTAGTTTCGATTAAACTAATGGAATCAGGTGGCGATGGTTCAACTTGATCAACAAATGGAGACTCTTAACGAAGAAGGTATAGCAAAGGGGAGGAGTTATCATTCGAGTTCTCGTATATGGTCTCTAAGTTCAAAGAACTCATGACAATCACATTCTTTTATCTTAGAAAAGTAAAATACCGTGTTACTCAGAGTGTAAAAGTTTTCATGATAAGAAGCTCCTCAATTCTGTGTCCCAAGTGGGCACCGTAGCGCAAGTGGTTAGTGCGTCGGACTACTGAGCCAGCGGTCTTGGGTTCGAATCCCGCTGCAAACACCTAAAAGTTTTTCACAGTGCCCACCTCTTTCGAATGTCTGATTCCTTTTCTAAAAAATTCCTTACCTTTCCGGGCTAAGAAGTCCTTAAAGTCCTGCTTTATGGCATCTGGGCTTATGTACTGTTCCTTTTGGAGGCGATTGCCCAAACTTCGGAAAAGATGGTAATCGGTCGGGGATAAGTCCGGTGAGTAAGACGGATGAGGCAAAACTTCATAACCCAACTCCACCAGCTGCAGCAACGTCGACTGTGCGGTATGTGGTCTTGCGTTGTCATGCAGCAGTATGGGACCATGCCTATTTACCAGTGACGACTGTTTTTGGATCAATTTGTTCTGCATTATGTCGATTTCTCTACAGTACGACTCGGCCGTGATTGTTTCTCCACGTTTGAGGAAGGATTAATGACATTTTCTGGTCTACCCCTTGGCAAATTTTCAAGCGAAAAATCTCCCTTGCTGAACTTGGGAAACAAGTTTCGAACAGTTCTCTCACTACACGTACCCAAACCAAAAGCACCGTTAATTTTTCTAGTCGCTGCGGCTGCGTTCATGTTTTTTTTAATTGAAAAATGAAAATTGCCCTTAAATTTGTTGGTGAAAGCATTTTCTATGTAAGAAAAAAAGTCAACTCAATGAGCTTATAGCGTAAAATTATTTTTACCGTTAGAAAGATTAAGCTGCACTCTTTTCTTAAAAAAGACTTATTTTGCGATTTCTCTGCACAACTTTACCCCACAACGATCACTTTAGGAATGATCGGTAGATCTCAGCCTCGATATTGTTCGATAACTTATTGTTTCCCAGTTTGCTCCTGAAACGACCCGTTAATATTCCTTGTATGTGTAAACGGCTTTTTTTTTAACTAATTCGCTGGATTAGACGCTGATTTCTAGGAGATGTCTTTTAGGTCTTACGGTTCCTGTGAAACTGTGAGAAAAAGGGTCGACCAACTTCTATGAAGTACAAAGAGAAACTAAACTTTATAGAATTCAATTCAAGGGTTTAAGTCACAGTTTTAGTACAATATGAAGTGGGAGCCAGTATTGCCAAACTAAAATAATTCAAATACTAATTCATTATTTTGCTCCCTGATAATCCATATTCAAACATGTTTCGCCAATACCAATTGAAACCAATTCCAAAAGCAGCTGTTGAAGCCATATACCATTTCTTTCACTGCCTGTGAAGCCGCTACGTACTCCGATTCCATTGTGGATAAAGATACACACTTTTGTCTTTCTGATGACCAAGATAATGGGCTGTTTCCGATGGTAAAAACGAACCCTGTGGTCGACCGTCTAGTAACTAGATCGCCCGCAAAGTTATTACATTTTTCAAAAACTATACCCACTGTCCTGCTCCCGCAGATTTACTTTAAGATTCGTTTGACTGCATTAATTTGCACCTGGTTCGGTGTATCTAAGTATCGAGAAATAACTCCCTCTGCATATGATATATCCGGACAAGTTGCAATTGCCAGGTACATGAGACATCCCACAGCTTCTCTATAGGGAAATTTGACACCTTCTTAAAACATAGACTCTGCATGCGAACAAGTTTCAGCTGGAGTTGACACCAGCTTGTAGCAATCCATATTAAATCTTTTTAGAACATATTCCGCATATTTTGTCTGACTACCAAAAATTCCGTCAACGACCATTCCACGCTGAAAACATCGGTTCTCGTTAGATCACCGAAATCAAGCAGCGTCGGGCGCGGTTAGTACTTAGATGGTTGACCACTTTGAAACACCGCGTGTTGTTGACATAGGAGTAGGAGTAGGGGACTACCGATAAATGAATCGACTCCATGTGGTAACAGAATGGACCTTAAGTGTCTAAGTGAATCCAACCAGAGTGATGGGGATAACCACCGTAACCTAACCTAACAAAAATTCCACCATTCGACTTCCTTGCTAATTCCATTCCCAAGAACACCTCTGCATTTAACAAAGTGATTTCAAAGTGTTTCTTTAAAAATTTAACCAGGTTCATAGCATCCTATTTTTCTCGCGCAGCAACCAGTCCATCATCAATGTGTATCGCAAGAATCATACGCCTGTTTACATTCGTCGAAATAAAAATACACGGGTCCATTTTGCTTTGTTTTAGGTTGAACTCCTTCAGAACGTCAGTAAACTTCTTGTTCCAGCACCGAGATGCTTGTTTCAAGCCATACAGCATACCGCGCGATGGAGCCTTCTTGTTGACAATTTTTTGAAACATTCTGCACTCTCCTTTTATGTTATTAGTCCCTAGTCGACGACAATATCGTGATTTGACACATTTTTCTTACGCAAAGCGACGCACGCTTTTTCTTCAACAGTCAACACCATTTCAAGTCTTTGAAAAAACTTTAATCTTTAAAAGAACACCAAGCATTTCTCAAAAACATTGAAGAATATTCAGATAGTAAAAAATATTGGACTAAAAATATATACCTACATATGCTTATTATTATTTTCACCATACCTATATAAATTGGCTCCCGTTGGAAAGGAGGGAATAAAAGTTATTTCGATTACGATGGTTTTTTTTTCGACAACGAGTGTACGAGTATAACCCTCATCATTCAATTAGACAATTAACGATTTTTTGAATACTTGGAACTAAGTCAAAGTATCCTGTCCAACCCTGTTCAAAGGAACATGTTGACCCATCTTATATTCGCTGAATAATCCCTCTTAACCATAAACATCGAAAAAAAAAAGAAAATCAGTTAACCATAACAAATCGGACCCATTTAAAAATATAAATAAAACAAAACGAAACCAAAATCAAAGACTGAGTAATATTTGAATTAATGAACCCCTAAATCGGGTTGCAAATTATTTTTAATAGCCTCACTCCCCTTTAAATAATAATCAACAAACCCCGTTTGGCTTGGTAGGCCTATTACGTCTCTGTCAAAAAAAATCCGTCTTAAAGGAGTTGAATCAAATACGCGATGTTTTTCCTTTATTACCCCCACCCGCTCCCGGTCAATGCCCAACTCTCTAATCTCTCATGGGACAGAATGGGAATGAAATTAATATTTCCGACTTCCAATTCCATTTCCAATGAATCAGCAACATTAAGAGTGAGACCGGGGAAGCTAGAAACCCCAGTCCTAGAATTACAAGTCGTTTGCTGTAAAACGATAGATACGAATACTCGCACACCATCATCATAGCGTCTCATTACCAGTTTCCTAATGGATTCCCTTGCTTCCGTTTGATCTAACTGATTTCCAACGAATTTCCCTTTTTGGCCTTCTCCCTTCTTGACGGTTTCATATTTTTATTCATAAAAAAAAAAAACATAAAATTATTTTTCTTGTCTTATTACGCTGTCGTCGAGAGCAGGAGCATCATCCATCCAGCTCCTTCGTCCTGCCAGTTTCGCAGTGTTAATGTGAATTCGATACGTAATCAAGGAAGAAATAGAATGACAAAAAAAAAACGAGACTGTATCTTGATTCCATTTTATGCATGTTGTTTTATTTATTCTCGCACTCTTTTCGTTTCATTCGCACACACTTTCCTCTTCTGCTCCATCTTTTTCCTTTTTGTGGGTTTTTATTGATTACCAGGGAAATCTAGGATGTCTGAAACAGGCGATTGGATTTCTACTGAATAAATGATGTGCCTACGCGTATTCGTATGAGTGGTGAAAAGGAATAAGACGCATACACACACACATACGAGTATTATTAACCAAATGGACACTTGATTGAGGATTGATGATATCTTGGGGACTAAGGCGAAGATCCATAGGGATTTAAGTCGAAGGAATCATTGTATAGTGGTTGAATTGAGACTTTTCTCTCCTTTTCAGGACTCTGACTATGTGCTAAGGTTAAGGGATGTGATACATCAAGAAGAAATACAGTCGGCATAGGGATACTGATTATGGGCTAAGAACATATTAATCGACCGCAAGATAGTGGAAAATGTTAATTTATTATTATGAGTGGTTGGTTGTCCCTTTATTATTATTATGATTTTTTATTAGTACGGTTGGTTGGATATAAATAATTGAATTGCGGTTCATCAATCATCCAAAGAAAAGCCGATTATGAGTATTTCATCGTAGAGACATGTATACTGTATACATATGCAATGAAGCTGAGGGTTTTTGTTTTTGGCTTAACCGATATTGGATGGAGACATGTGGCAGAGTTTTCTATCGAAATGAAAGTCCTTTGAAGTGGTGGACGATGTGGATTTAATGGATTTCATTAATTAGGCGCACTACGCTGAGTGTTATTCAAATATATTGGTTTAACGCAGTTGGAAACAGCGGCACACTCGTCTCCAGTCACCGCCTCTTCTGCCAGCTTCTATCGCTCCTTTTAATCCCGTTATATAGGGTTGCCAGGATGGTCTAAGCTAACCGAGGACAAGTAGTATTAAAATCGAGGACCTTAGAGGATCCCGTCTATCTAATAAAAGAGGACTAAGCTCAAATAAAAATTCGGTTCAAAAAATAGAAACAATTTTTTTTATTAATTAACCCTTGTGTCTACACCAGTACACCCGGGTGTGCTTTCTGTGTAAGAGAGTATCATAACATATATTTACTTCTTCACATTTCTGCCTGCTGTAGAGCTCAATACCTCTCGGCTACTATATTTCGAAAATATTGCGCATGTATCCGTGTGTTTCGGGCTAATACGATTTAAGTTAGAGGGTGTTCAAGCCTGATTTCATTATAATATACAATTGTCACACCCGGGTGTACACATTTTTTACAGCACAAAGGAGCTCTCAGATTAAGAGAAAATGGCAATTGGAGGCCTCGTTCCTCTGGGCACACAGTCATATTGGACATTTTTAATCAAAAATTACTCATGCCCTGTACAGATTATGAGAAACCCCAGCTTGACTTCACCAAATACTTGAAGGTCTCCATACCAGACAGACAGATCTGGAACAACTCCTACAATGCCATAATCGGAACATCCATCTTTACAGACGGTTCAAAAATAGCGGAAAGTACCGGAGCAGGAGTCTTCTTGGAAGAACTTTGTATAAATCAGTCTTACCGACTAGCCGACTGTTGCAGCGTGTTCCAATCAGAGATATATGCTGCCAGGAAAACAGCACAAATTGTCCTAGCAATGGAACTACCAGCAATGGAAATCACCATCTGCGTGGACAGCCAAGCCGCACTTAAAGCACTGGACTCCACTTCCGTGAATTCAAAATGCGTAAATGAGTGCCTCAAGGCACTTAAAGCGATAAAGCACCACACAGTTCTACTCATTTGGGTACCCGGACATGCGGGTATAGAAGGGAACGAAACAGCAGACGGACTGGCCAGGATATTGATATAACAGAAGCTGACAGACAGGTCTTACCGGCGTTCAACACAGCTTAACATCTAATAGACCGCATCACCACTAATTTAGCCGAGGACCGATGGCGCAACACTAGCGATTGCGCCATAACCCGCAACCTGTGGCCCGCAGTCGACCAGAAGAGAACAACGTCCTTGCTTCTTATGAAAAGGAGCCAAATCCATTTACTAGTCGGTGTTATAACCGGACACTGTATAATAGGAAACATGGCCAGAAGATACGATGAGGATGAAATAGAATCTGTAGCACACCTTCTTTGCCAATGTCCGGCCCTTCAGGAACGGCGCCTATCTTGTATGGGAGCACGGTTCTTCGACAGACTGGATGACCTGGCTAAGATACCGCTCACAGACCTAAAAAAAATTATCAATAGATCGAAATGGTTTTGTTAAACGCATGCTTCGACATGCACAACTAGGGTATTTACAATGGACCTTTATGGCCTCTGGGTGAAATTGCATCTACTGCAAGCGACCCTCCTAACCGTCCTAGCGTAGTTTTATCAGCAGCAGCGCTTACTGTTAGACTGACTTTCTTTTTGCTGTTTATTTGTCCCCTTTATTAGTATTTTTCATAATATAATTACAATAAATAAAAGAAATTGAACAATAACAAAAGTCAAATGTGTCATACACTTTTTTTTGCATGTATATTCGTTGTTAACTTTCGCCCTATTTCAGTCATCTCCATACGACCATGTATTTTGTATGGTACACCCGGGTGTGCCGAGTGTAGACAAGACGAATTTTAATTAGGTGCAGACACAAGGGTTAAGGTAGGTACCATTACATTTTTATTAAATAAATAACTTAAAAACAAAATTCACAAATGTATAGTTTTAAGTAAAGTTTAAGTAAAATAAGGTAAGTGTAAAGCGGTCTGTTAAATCTTAAATCTTCTTATACATATTTGTCACAATTTGTTGCAATATCTCATCATCAATTGTTCTTAAGTCGTAAAATGACTCACAGCTAAGGTGGGAGAAATTATATAATTAATATAATAATTAAATATATATTGTGTGTCATCAATATTCACTCATTTTTCCAGGGAAAATGTGTCATTGGGCAAATAGAGGACAAACCGGATTAATTTATAAAAAGTATAGAGAATGGTTCGTGCCAGGTTAAAAAAGTAGACATGTGCTCGACAAGTAGGACGTCTGGCAACCGTACCATTGTACATAGGAAGGGTTGGGTAGATCGACGGTAGATTCAATTTCGATAGACCCTTATCATCTCTTCATCGACTTTAAAGGTTCATATGATGGCATTCGTCGTCTTGAGCTCTACAATTTTTGAGCTGGATTTGGAATCCTTGCTGAACTGGTCCACTTATGCCGTGTGACACTGGAAAAGACGCAGTTTAATGTGGTATTTGGCAACAGTTTCTCTGAACTTTTTCGAACATGTACCGGATTCCGGCAAGAAGATGCTCTCTAATGTCATATCTTCAATCTCGTGCTAGAATCGATTTTGCGCGAGGGAAGTGTTAACACGGATGACAATATCTTCAAAAAGCTGATAGCAAACACAGGCGATGTCAAAATTATCGAGTCATAGAGTCTCTTACGAATACCTACATTGGTGTACAGGCGAAGGGATTACTTGTTGACAATAAACAAGTAGGTAATCACTCATTCAACCGGAAAACGAAATGCATGATCTTCGAAACATGTTACATGCGCATACATTTTTTTTCGACCCGGTTATAGCCTCACTGGAGCAATTAAACTGGTCTTCTGGCACTACCAGATAGCGAACCCCATTTCAATGTATTTTTGTCACCTTTCGAAGAAAAGCGAGTGTGTAATTCACTAGCAAGGAGTTAATGTTAAAAGCAGTAGCAATCTTCAATCCAATCTGGGCCGAGGTAGGACATAGTCACCTAGGAAATGTCCGAAATGTGTTTGTCAAGTGAGCAGTAGCCCGTAAGAATGCCAGTCTACAGTCTCTTTAGCTGAAAGATAGTCAAAATGCTTCCGAACTCCTAACAGATGGCGGGGATACTTTTGTTTGCCCTACCTGTATCCAGGAGAGTGGCCCCATCTTCAATTGTGTTCACTGGAGACCCAGAAGTCAATGAAAATACAAATACCGATCGAAGACGCTGGCAGACCTAACGTTGGTTCAAGCTTTGAGATATCCTCTTCTGATCCCGTTTTCTGTTATTCCGGTTTGTCCTCGGACCCAAACGAGTTCAGTCTTGTGACCGATTTCAATGTGCTATTACACTGCAAGACTTTTTTAGAATTGATAATAGACAGCCATTAGCAAAGCATACATTTCCAATTGTCAGATTTTGTCGCATTTCACCAAGACTCGAGACCTAAAGTTCTGTTTTGAATCAATCCCTGTAAATACGATTCTCATCCGGGCTCAGATTCAGGCAGAACCTAGTACTGAGAACAAAGAAAGCTGACTTTATATTTGCACGAACTTAAAACGCTGGTCCAGGGAATTCTTGATATTATCATTTTGAGATTGATCCAAGTTTGATCCGTTCATTTCGATTCCCACTATTCAATGAGTTAAAAGCAGAGCATCATAGGCTCATCCATTTAACTTAAATACTCTTCACTGATCTGACCGATATAATTATTAGTTTCATTAATCAAAGAAACTAGGAACACCAATCGGATCACTGTCATTATCGATCTAGTACGTAACCTTAGAGCTGTTTCCCAATTCCGACTTTTTTTTTATACCACCCACTGTGGCTCTTATAAACCAATATAACGAATTCCACGCATCGCTAATGCCTTCCAAAATCTACACAATAGGTACAGGTCAGGGTTGATTTTGTAGGTACATTTGTACCTTTTTCGGCCCTTTTTTAAATGAAAGGTACATTAGGTACAATCTGTTCAAATTAGGTACAATTAAGAAAAAATCAATTTGAATTTTATAATTTAAAATCTCATTGCCACATTCGTCCGCTTCCATTGAACGCACATTTTCTGTTCACAATTTAATAAAAACAAAATTCCGAAATAAATTATCTTTTAAGACATATTCGTCATTAATTCAAACAAAAGACTTGATGAAATCAAACGATATGTGTTGCTTTAATTTTAACACTACAAGTGTTCTAAAAATGCTCATTACCATCATTACCAAATAACGAATGATCCGAAGATCAATTAATTGATTAACTTTAATACGATTACTATACAGCTGTAGTTGAACTACCTACTTACAAACAAAAATATGAATTTATGTAGGTACCTATTTTTTTTTTTGTAGGAGAGTATTATATGTATTTGTTTTGCTTTTTTAACTACAGTCAACTCTCCCTAAGTCAAATTTTCACGGGATACCCAGATTTGTTCGAGTAATAGAGAGAAACATTAATTTTTGTTTTAAAACGTTTGTTTTATAAAAAAAGGTTAATGTACTTAAAAAAAATAAACAAAACTTTTGACCACACAGTTTACTTCGCAATAATTCATGTAACTTACATTTTTTTTAATTTATTTAGCTGCAAACATGCACATAAAGACTGCCTAGAATCAACTGATTTTGAAATTCCAGCTGGAATCTTACTAAAACAAGTTCTTTTTATATACATACGCAGATATATCCATTGAAAACCCTGTTTTGAATGCAACCAACAACACAGAGAAAAGCATAACAATGTTTTTATTTGTTTTTACGTTGCAACTTATTAAAAAACTGTATCTTTGTATGGAGGTACCACGAATATGAACAGGAAGAAACACGGCGGGCTGACGATGATGGCACACGCGATGATATTTACGATATTGTAGGTACTTGATGGTTGGTAGTTACATATATGTATGCTTATACTCAAATACGCATTCCGAAGGTGTAATGTATTTTTATTTTGTTTTGTGCTAAACAAAATTCGACTGAAGGGGTGAAAAAAGATGCCAATAATCGAGAGAATGTGTTCGAGTTAGAGAGTGACGACATAGAGGGAGTTCGACTTAAAGAATGCTTTTTGTATGGAAAATTGAGGGGAATGATAAAATATGGCGAAAAACGTCGAGTTAGAGAGAAATTCGACTTAGAGAGAGTTGGACTTAGGGAGAGTCCACTGTACTTTTAAACAAACAAAAAAATAAATGTATGTACCTGTTTCTTTGTTTAAATAAATAAACTTTAAAAAACAATATTAGAGAATTGGATCTTAAATAAAAGGTACGATTTTATAATTTTAGGTACAATTTGTTTATCGAATTAGGTACTGACAACATTTTTCATATATCAACCCTGGTACAGGTCCACCCCGGACTGAAGCACCACTTCAAATAAGATGTACATTGAAAAATGCTGAGTCGGGTCTTATCCGCCCTTACTTAGTAATAATTCAAGCTTAAGAGCTAAAAGGGTTATGTTTCGATGTTTCCAAATCCGTAGTTTCTCTATAAAAGTTTTTAACGAACAAAGGTAAATAAAATATTTTTGAAATCTTTTTAACACTTTTGTATAATGACATAACATGACAAATGTTTCACCTGTTTGTTTATTTTCGATTTTAAATTGTTTTCATGATATTTTTGAGTGGTAAGTATATATTAGAATATATGTGGGTCGTCATAATGAATAACTATGCCAAATTTCTATGTCGAACCGATGAGTGTTCTTCTGATGATGTGTCTTTTCTTCCCTTTTTCGACGGAAACCCATGATTTTAAAACTTCGTAAGTTATTCAATATTTAAAAAAATCCTGACTTCCTTCTAACAGATTTTATCCAATTAATGGTAGATTTGTTGAAAGGTGCGTTCGATTTAAGTTATCCAATAATTTTGACAGATGGAAAAAGTATTTTGACTGAATTAACTCATATTACCCACTAAACTTGTCAAAATTGCATCTCTGCTCAGAAAAACCACTGTTTTTTCACTTTTAAAAAAAGACAAAACGAAGCACCAAAGCCTTTATGTACCTCATACCTGCCAAGGAGAAAGTCTTGCTCGGGATAATAAATGTCATCGTAACTATAGTCTGCACTTTTTTTAAAGAGAAAAACCTTCCTGAACCCATAGCACATAATAACACCTGCCCAATCTGTGTCACTTTCAAAACCACAAAACAGGAACTTTCGCTAGAATATTTATCTCTTTTGGCGTATCCTGTGCTTGCACCCTCTGTGGATGGTGGCCATCTTGTGAATAAAATTGACAAGCAACACATACACACATGCCAACAAAAAAATAAACTATCTAAAGCTAGTAGCCATCAGGGAGATAACACTATGGTATTACATAATGGAAGAGGGTGGATGAGGGACCGGATTGCTTGGACAGTTTGAGCCAGAAAGGACCATCCACCACCGGCCACTGTCCAATTTCCTTCAATTTTATGATTCAGTTTTCAGTGCAATATGTGGATGTGGAGTTCCAGTTGAAATGATTGCTCTCTGTGATTTCCCTCGACCAACGTGTTGCATTTCTGTAGAGCAGAGACATAGTCTTCGGATAAACTTTTACCATCTAAAGCCAATTAGATAAGGAAAGCAATGATTTTTTGTGGCGAAGAGTTTTCGAAGGAAGTCTTGCTGGCGAGAAATAAAAGTTTCAAAGATTCAAAATTGATTGGAAATAATTGAATGGCTCAGGCAACAAGCAACTACAGATAATGCATTTTTAGGAGCTTCTAAGCGGATGGTTTTGTAAAAAGGAAAAGGCGGATTTTAATAAGTCTTGAACTGCATGTAGTTCGCTTCTCTTATGTTGTTTATATTGACCGAACATTTTTGCATTGAAAGATAAAAAGGACACTTAGAAGATTTATGTATGACAGCGCTGGGCTCATGGGCAAATGACTTAAAATTGGTGTCGGAATGCCCAAAGGACTAAAAAAAACTTTAGGTTAAAAGATGGCTGTCCGGCTACGTTGAAGTGGAACAAAATTAAGAGGCAGATAAAAAGGCAAAAATAGGAGGAGCTAGCTAGCCCGCTTTTGTGTCCAGAACATTTAATATTCCTGAACAAACAAGGAAAGCGGGGAAAGGTGCTACAGAGTTACGGACTAAGGCAAGCCAAGATATTACACCAGAGTTCCGACTATAAAAGATTTAAAATACATATAAGTCTAAAAAAACACAGACAAGGATAAGCCAAGTAAATACACATATATGCTGTCAATGAAAAGGGACACTAACCATCGACGAATTGGACAGAACATCACAATAGACAGTTATAACTTTAAGGTAGTAAAGGACTTTGTCTACCTCGGCTCTGCTATAACATCAAAAAATTACATCTCATCGGAAATCAATCGAAGGATTACTCTTGCCAATAACTGTATCTTAAGGCTAAGAAGGCAAACGAGCTACAGCGGCATCAACCTAGTCAAAGAACCAATCAGCGCAATAGAGGGCGACCTTGCCTTAAGTGCCGTGCACAAGTGAAAAATGACATGAACCAACTTGGGGTGCGCAACTGGAGGCAGTTAGCTAAAGACTGAGCTAACTGAAAAGTGTTGTTGGTGGCGGCCTTGGTCCACTCCGGACTGTAGCGCCACCTAAGTAAGTAAGGAAGCAAACACTGACTTAGGATCGTTACTGGCACCCGAACAGGCTGAGAAGGCTCCTAAAAAACTATTCTTAGAAGAAAATGAGTCCTGCAGTCTGCAGATACAGCAATGATTATAAGGAGTGCTCAGACTATTCGAAGTTTCGATGGTACAGTCTAGACTAGAGGATTGCTTTATAGACACAGAAAAAATTCCTCTTGCTGAAAATACTTAAATGTAAATTAGCCCGAAAGCTTTAAACTTTAAAGTGAAGGGAAATACAAATTATTTCAACGAATGCATAATACACCGACTGGAATGCATAAAAAATGCCGCAAGACTTTAAAGAAAATATTGTGAGGAGTTTTGGTCACAAGCCCTTGTATTGCAACGTGGATATAAGAAAACATACCGCGAGATGATATTTGATTTTGGTAGATCCCGTTTTATTGGAATTAACCTAAATCCTTTCAAAGTTCAATCAATTTGAGAAACGGGCTCACTAGCCATCAAGATCCGTTGATTGATTTCACTATTTTTAATGAGTCTCCCTTAAATCTTTTCCTAACAAAGCTATAGATTCAGAAATCTGTCACCCCTTATGGAAAACCCCATCCAACCCATGTTCTAAAATGCCAACCATAATTAGCATAGCGAAAAGAGATGCTTATCCGTTGCTATAATCACTAAAAGCTGTATGGCTGAGGGAATAAATTGCATAAGCAAAGAATAATAAAAAATATCTAAAAAAAAACTTCTGTGAATCATAAGCAGCGACAAATACTTTCAATGATATACAACTCTCCAGTTATCCTGGACACACACCAGTTGAAACCTAACATTTGATTTCCATATGCTTGTTCTTCATGTACTCGGGCTGTGTGTAAAATTATAATGGTGTTATATTCCAATATTCGACACGAGCCGATATCGCTGGTGGTTGAACCTTCAGTTATTGCCCTAGGTCACAGCTGCGGCAACCGAAAACAATGGGCATGCACGATTGGTGGCATTAACATTGTTTTCGCGTTTGTAGCGATATTGTGATGACTTCGCAATGAGTTGATGCGTCAACCAACGGCGAATTTCTGATCGTGCAAAATGACCGCTCGCTCGACCGATTGGAGCTGGAGACGGACAGTCGTATTATAACAACCAAAGCGTGCGGTCGCGTCTTAGTTTACTGTTTCAGTTTCGAGATCACAATAACGGTATTCATTACCTTTTTACTGTGTGTGAATTATAAAAAAAATAATTCTATTTTTTCTGGGCCTCAACTTCTGTGCTTTATTGAAAATTGTTTTATATTGTGCAACAAATAAAAGCATTCCCGTTAACGGGCGCTTTCTACTAAGTAAACGAAAACTTGATGAATCCAAACAATGTTAGGTAAACCTCTATACATATAAGAGAGAGAGAGAAACATATGTTTTTGTTAATTAGTACAAAAATGGAGTACATGCTATGAACATGGAAAAATGTACTGTGGGCTTTATTTGAGCGGCAATAACGGAAGGTCCTCCTAATTTTTCTAAATCGTCCCGAAAAATCTATGTTTTGGTATCTTGACAAATCTACCAATTTGTATATTCACCTCAATTTTATTGGGGATTCCGCTATTCTTTAGTCCTTTTTCTAAGCGGCGTCAATCAATGTCCTGTTATTGACGTTTAACGTGGGTTGGGTCTATTAGCCAGAAGTCAATCAAGGTCAGCCTTCAATCTACAAAGCGATTATCAACTTTTATGTTTTTTTTTTCTAATTTCAATAGGATATAATGGGTGTGGGTGCGGATGCGGGTGCATGTGCGATAGCATATAGCAAAGTAATTAAAATGTGCTCTAGATCGATATTTTTGTTTACCTTTGTTGATGGATGACCTTTAAATATTGAACGAAAATTCGCTTTAGTATGTATCGTGGGGTCACTTGAAGTAGATAGTGGATAGGCAGGTGTTCTTAACGCACCTTCATACATTAATTAAAGTATCAAAAATCATATACCCAAAAACGTCAGCTGCTCGTATTTACTTTGATGGGAAGTGGTTTCAGTAGACTACTATAGCATGCATGTACGTCTGACAGACAATAATACCTAGATTGAGTGTATCGGAGAAGATTTCCGCTCCTATCCCTTTGTCCATCTTGGAGCCATCTGTGTAGATGGAGATGGATTTTTTAGTTGACAATCTTAGAAAATGAATTAATGCGGTAACATTATTTTTAGACCGCATTCAAATACAGCTCAGACAGGAGAGAGCCATAGAAGAGCAGAACAGATGCAAACGGCCGTTTAAAAAAAGAAAACGAAAATCCGCCCGCGAAGTAATACCTGACGGTAGTCCCACGGGGTGACACAAGTGAAACTAATCCCCAGCAAAAAGTGAAACTATTTCCGAATTCTTGTGAGAAATAACTTCGCATCATAAAAGTGCATTTAAAGTGACGTTAAGTGGCTAACGAGCTCACACACCGGAGCGGTAGCAGTAGGTAGCGGTATACCGCCTGACCGTGCACACAAAAGCGGTATCCACAGAATTAACTTATCTTTTTTTTTTAGCACTGAAAACACTCACTGTCTTTTTTCCACTAGGTATATTATTCCATATTTTATCCGTTTCTCTTATATTTTTGAACTCTGAATGAGTCAAATCAAATACAGTGCACGCCGCTTAATGTGATCACTTTGATCACTTTGGGACCTACTTAAATTGATAACAATAACCGATGATAACAATAACCGATGTAGAAGGGAATGGGTAACTAAAAAAGAAACTCAAAAAGTGTATTTTATAGGTAGATATGTATTCATACGTATGTATGTATTTAACATAAAAATAAGGGCTGAGGTTTCCATTATGAACATTACGGTGAAATTTTTTTTATGATATTTGTTTAAATTGATTTATTTTAAGATATTCTGCATGAAAATTTTTGCGAGGAAACTTGTTTTTCTATTTTTTATTATTTTTTTAAATTTCGGATTTTCCCTACAAAAATGCATGCAATTTCATTTAAAACTGCAGAAATGGGCGCTATTTGCTACATTTAACAAATTTAACAATGGCGACATTGTTCTTCAACATAAACAAATGAAACACAATTGAAAATATAGTAGTCACGTGTGATTTGCTAACGGACCAACAGCCATACAGGACCCGACCACTTCTTAATGATTTCAGTCGATGTCCTGTCCATAGTTTTTTTTAATCGCGCGCAGCGCGCCACTTGCCCAACTGTTTACATTATTTTTTGATTGCAAATATATATTTCGCTATATTTACTCATAAAATGATCACGTTCATTCAAAAAAATGTTAGTTTTCAGTATTTTGAGGTTAGAATTTAAAAGTTAATTTCCTCGCAAAAAAATTATTATATTTGTGCTATTTAGACCCTAAATAGACAAGAAAAAAAAAAAAATGTACCGTAATCTTCATAATGGAAACCCGCCACCCCCCCTTAATTACATGAAATTCATACTTCGCTTTGGGCGGTTTTACTTTGCGCGATTTTGCATTACGCGAAAATGTTAATTCCCCTAAATCCCCGCGCAAAGCCGGTGACCAGTGTGTGTTGTATTGAGACACACAAATACTGTTGACATACAAACATTCCGGATGTGGATCTCCAAGGGGAAAATGTGGCAAAAATTAATAAAAAATGATAAGGATAACAATAACCGAAACCGATTAGCTGCGGTGACCGCGTACCGCTTGTCAAAATATATTGTAAATAATTAATTTTGATGTTGAAAATAAATCTATTTTATTATATTTTTGACCCATTCAGAGTTTAAAAAATATGAGGGAAACGGATAAAATATGGAAAAATATAGCAGAGGTGTTAAAAAAAGTGAGTGTTCTTAGTGCTAAATAAAAAAGGAAAAGTTATTGTGTGCACGGACAGGCAATATACCGCTACCGCGTACCGCTCCTTTATGATCTCACACAAAATACTGCTCTGCGTATTCCCTTTTCTGACAGCATTGTTCCGATTTTGTGAAAGCTTTAACAATTCACATCAGGGGGCACCTGCGCTGCGTATGCGTGTCAGTTTTTACTCTTGCTGGCAAAAAATAAAGCAAAATATCATACATCTGTCAAAACATTTTGAAATTCTCTAAAAGTTGTTGATTTATACCAAATATTCTTGCCGTCTTGGGAAAAAACTCAAAGAAAACCCTAAATCACTCCGCTGTCAACTGAATTCCACAATCTTTAGCTTTCCAATTATACAAATCTTAAATCTCCACTCAAACTTCGCTTAAAAAATGATGTTTTCCCATAATAAACGTCACTTGTGACATTTATAACTCTCGGCCAATTAGATTCCTTGTTTTTCCTACTAAGCGCCAATTCCGCTGTTGGTGTTCAAAAATTAATTATTCAAACATTGCACCTAAAAACGAATTTCCATTTCCCATGAAAACCAAAAGAAAATACAAACTTTTTTTTTCTGCACAGAAAACAGAAAACCAATCAATAACTTTTCTTTTCTCTGGCAGTGTTCCGGATCCCGGTTGTTTTTTGGAAGTTTATTGAGGCGCAAGAAAGAATATTTTAGTTGGGAAATTAATTTTTCGAAAGTTGTTTGTTATTGTTTCACGATAGGTCAACCACCTCGGTCAAACTCCCATCTCCAATTTGATGGCAAAAAAAGAACAAAATCCACGTGACCCAAAAAAAAGGAGCAAGATAACCAAAATGCAGAAAGGCAACGAATCTCGAATCTGGAACACAAGTCCCTACAATCAAACTTTGTTACACTTTAAACGAAATACAAAACTTTCTCGTTTACTCGCCCAGAAAAAAAAATCGGGGTGCATAGATGCCCACTCTCATTGAAAATACATACGAATACGAGAGAGATGGCATCGGGGGTGAGTTAAAGTTGAAGGGGAGGCTTAGAAGTTATTCAAATTGATTCGATAAAGGGCTGTGTAGTGTATAGTGGATGTGGATGCTTCCTTGATGATGGAGATATAGCGAGCGGGAATTGCAGATTCCATCTCGGTGCTCTGAACGGAGTCACTTTAGTTTTAGATTAAACTTCAATTTAAGTTTGCTGTCAGTTCGATTAGGTTAACCGTCATCACCCTAACGCGCTATAGCAGGGGAAAGGCACTCCGTTGCTTACTGCAAACTGTAATATGTATTGCGTTAAATCTTCGTCGATGATCATATACGTTAGTAACGGAGTGGAAGGGAAACTAGAAGGACTGGCAAAATAAATTGTTTCAAAAACTTTTCCCATAGCAAATAAGGAAGATGTTTGTTCCGTGGGAATGGATAGATTTTAGATGATTTTTTTTTAAGGAACTTTATGAGGAACATTTAGAGCTGGTTTTTGTACCAAAATTGATTAAAAGGGTTAGTTGGGTTGTAGTGTCGTTTGGTGTATTGGTCACAAATCAGGTTAAAATGTTTTTCGGTTTTTGCTTTCCTTATTTTTTGAACGAAAGATTAACAACGGAGAGTCTTACAGACATCGGGCTGACAGATTGTTCCATGTCTAGATCATTCTGGAGTCAGATTTGCCAAACTGGAAACACATAAAGGAAAAGTTATGGATCTTCAGTATCGAGAGATAGGAAACTAGGAGCAAAGTCAGAACTATCAATAAAAAATAAAATGCTTTTGTATAGGGTCAAGGGTGGTAATTGTGAACAGTTGTAATTGAAAAGCACTTAATTCTCAAAAAAACGGTTTTCCATCGAGGCAGGCCATATCATTATTTTAAAATACGACATATGTATTCCCGTTATGCTGACACGTGGCAGACGTAATCTGTAAATATGTTAGTTGCAGTTTGATCGTTGGCGTGATTTATTAATTTTTCTGTGTTTTCAAGTTTCTTGGTGTTGAGTAAAATTGTTTTAAAACAAGTGATCAAAGTAGGTAACTGTTTCTTTTACAATTATGTTAAATATAAGTGTCACTACATGTGATGTGTTTTTTTAATGTTTTGTTACAAATTATAAAAGTTATTGGCTGTTTACAATTACCCCATTTTTTTCACATCATGGGTAGATGTGAAAACCGAAATGGGGTAAAAGTAATCACTTTGGGGTTATTGTAAACATGGGTTTTAAATGAACTAACCCTTGATCTAATATAATTTTAATTCAAAAAGATGCCACGTATTTATAGACGAAAAACGATACCTCCATCTTATACATCAGAAGATATCTTATATGCAGTGGAAGACCTCAACAACAAAAATAAGCCATACCAACAAGCCGAAGAAACATACGGGCTCCCAAAGTCAGTTATTTTTAATCGAATTAGTGGTAGAAAAAAAACTTATTTTTAAAGAACTTTTCCAAAATATCTTCGGTCTACAAAATTCGTCTCCGTCATCTATTTAGTTCGCTCTAACCAAAAATGTTTTTATTCTACAGCCTTAACAGGCTGAGTTCCTTCTTTTCAGTTACCCTTTTTTTCTATTTTTCTTACAAAAAGGCGGGGGTAAATGTAAACATCAATTTTTACAAAAACCAATAAACTTACACGCCGTGGCCGTGGTGGTTAGTGCGTTGGACTACCACGCAATGTTGCCCGGGTTCAACTCCTGGCCGGGTCTAACACCAAAAAGAGTTTTTTCACGGTACCACCTCTTTCGAATGCCTGACAAGCATCAAAGAGTATCATTTGTCACGATTAAGCTTCTCAACTCGCCGTTCGGAGTCGGCAAAAAACTGTAGGTCCCTTCCATTCGTGCAAAAATATAACACGCACACACAAATGGTTGCGAGAAGCAGGCCCAGGTTCACCTCGAGCTGCAGCGCCAACTAAGTATTACTATTCCACATTAGAACGCAAGTGCCAGAAGTCGTTGACGCTATTCGTTTAGTTAACTTTTGCAAAATGCGACCTCATAGAGTTACAAAAATCCAATCGATGAATAGAGCTACGAAAATGAATTATTAAGCATTTTATGAGTTGAAAACGCCAGAGAGAAATCTCTAAAACTGTAAAAATAGCTCGAGAAACAATAAAAAATATTATTAGAATGTCCAGAAATGATAATAGAGTTATAAACAAGCCAAAATCAGCCCCAAGAAGATGTTTTCTAATCATGATGAACGTTGAATTGTCAACTAATCCGAAGAAAATCCAATGCTGAGCGCACCAAAACTAAGAGAAATGGTGGAAAAGCATTTAAAGATTAATTGCAATGCTGAAACTGTTCGGACATATCTAGGTAGATCATTCATTAGCCAGACGAACAAAGGGGTTCAATTGGAGTTCGCTCAGAACCACATAATGAACGACTTTTTGTTTTGGAAAAGCGCTTTAACTACGGATGAGAGCAAACATAACCATTTTGGATCAGATGGAAGGGTAAGCCGAATAAAGAGATGAATCCTAAGCATATGCGTCCCACAGTTAAGTCGACAGTGGTCATCCTATGGTCTGGGGTGGATGATCAGCATCTTGGGCTGGTAGCTTACATTTTATTGAAGGGAATATGGATAAATATCAATATTTAGATATTTGCAAAACAATTTAAAACAATATCCTGAAAATTAAAGGTAGATTGATGGAATTAAATATACTTTTCAGCTCAATTAAGACAATGATCCGAAGCACCCGGCTGGAAGTATTAGGGACTGGGTGTCGTACTATTGTCTAAGAGTGATCAAGACCCCACCGCAATCACCGTATTTTATTATAATTGAACATTTATGGAAAAAATTGAAAATTGAAATTAGAAAATATGAAATTTTCGAAGAAAATTACCTTAAGAGAGTGTCATTGGAGGAATGGTGAAAATTAGTCCCGACTATACCAACAAACTTGTAGAACTTGTTCCAAATCGTCTTAAATCAGCTACAAAACAAATAGTTTGCCCAAAACACTACTAAATATTAAAATATTTATGCTTTTTTGACAAGTTTTAGAACTTAAATATTATTGGGCCATTTTCACTGTGAGATGAAATTTGATTTGTTTTTTCCTATTATTTTGATGTAATGATGTCAATGTTTTTGGTGTTATGAAAGAAGAATATAAAAGTCAATTGAACCTGGACATTTTCAATTTTTCAATTTTTCTTGAGTTCGTGGAATTTTTTGATGAAGATAAGGTTGGTTCGAGGTGGGCCATTTTCACTGTGAGCCACTGTATGAAGCGAGATACGCTACTAACATCGTTGTGTGCTAGGTCAGTGAGACGGTGTCTGCAACTTCTAGAGAAGTTGGACTGCTTGCCCCTGAGGCAGTGTCCTGGATGACACTAATAATTGTGCTTATGTGCAAAAGGTCAAAAGAGCGTTTCAAATCCAGATTTCTGGTGGCAAGGCCAATGGGTCCACCTCCCCATCTAGCATAGGTTTTACTGATTGTGTCAAGTTCAAGTGATACTCGTTGCTTGTAAGAAGCAAAGAGCGTACCTTTATTCTTCTTATCCAGTAGAATATGTATTGTTGTTCCTTATTTAACAAGTTCGCCTCCTTTACAATTCACTGGAATGTGCCTGTACCCTGACACCCAATTAGAGTGAATGTTGAACTGCTTAGCTATCTCCATAAGAGATGAACGATAGTTGGAGGTGATCTTTGAAGCAGATGAGCCTGACACACTTCAGTAGTGAGGAATGTGGAAGGGGAAATTGAGATTTAATCTATTTGAATAAACACCACCTTCATCACCATTGTTGGTCTTAGAAACCATTCGGGTAGAATTTTACAGACTTATCAGCTTTGGCTCCTAGGTCATTCCCAAAAAACATCTATCGGAAATAGGTCGCCGCTTGCCACCTCTTTATGGACGGTCTATTGGACTATGTTGTCACGAATCGACGCAAAAATTCCACTGAGTTACGCAAGAAAAACGCCAAAGTACGCACCAAATACCCGCCGTCTTCAGTTCGCCAGTCACCAGGTTCAAAAATATTCACGAACCAAAAATAGTCGGGACTGTAGCCCAGAATAGTATTAAATATGAATACATACTTAGCATTCGTCGCAGGTAACTGTAGCAAGGAGTTCCCCCCTCCCCCCATTACTGGCGGAAGCACGCATGCTCCAGCTTCAGGGATCCGGAGTCCGGACTTTCTTCTATTTCAGCTACCCGGACGAGCCCAAGGAGTCATGTGGCCTTGGGTTATAAGGGTAGCCCATGTTTAGAAGGGCGGACATCTTTACGTGGGTACAGTATGACCAATCATCCGCACCACTCGCCGGTTCCTTAGGTCCGTTACAACCTGCCTACACGCAGAATGATACGAGTACCTACTTACGTCCCAGATAACAGTTCTCACATATCGAACTTGAACCAAACAAAACAAAACAAAACAAAAAAAGGTCAACCTTCAAAGCCACTATTTAAATTTGAATCACCCATTTGGTTAGTACTTCTAGCGCCGTAGTGTTTATCCTATCGCACCTAAAAAAGCAAAGAAACAAATACTCCATAAAATCAAAAGATTAACTGGGATTTGCTTTCTTTTTTTATCCACTTTTTGTGTGTGCCACAATATGACCATCCATCTATCCATCGAGCCAACCATCCATTTTATACAGGTCCATGATGAGGTGCTTCATGTATCCAATAACCATATTCAGTGGCACAATAATGAGTGCTGCTTGTGATGTACTTATTTTCCCTTTGTGCTGAGTTTTGCTTTGCTCCTTTTGTTCATCTTTCCTCCTTTCTTTCTGTTTTTTTTTTTTGTTTTTTTTTTTTTGTTTTTTTTTTTTTTTTGTTTTTTTTTTTGTTTTTTGTTGGGCGCCAATTTCCTGAGTTTGTAGTTTTATGGTATTTTTGACGATGAACACACAAATATGCGGGCGTGTCGGTGGGAGATCCTTTATCCTTTCACTGTTTATTCACTGGGTGGAGAGTGTTTCGGTTCACGATGGTATTTTTATTTTTTGTCTTTGCTCCTTTGTAAAGGACTTGTATTTGTTTTGGGAGTAGGTAGGTACTTTTGTCTTTAAGATTAAATCCATTTTTTAGGCCAAACGAAAGTGTATCTATTTTTAACATTTAGAGTTTATTTGAAACTATGATGGTATGTGGGTGCGAACAATTTAGAAACATGGTTATAAAATACATATAATGTAGAACTCCATCTGACGAGACTTGCAGCTTGTAGCAAAAGACTCAGAAGTCGTCTGGCTTAGCTTTGGACGTCACCCATATAGTGAAACTGAAATGAACGCCATCTAGGTGTTTCTGAGCACGTATCCTCGCTCTTCATGGCGAGAATGTTTCAAATGTTTATTTCCTCAAGGAATATTGGCTCAATTACCTGCAAATACCCCAACTAGGTTGCCGATATGGGCTTTTCTGATTTTTAGCAGGTTGTGAGTTTTGCGCCGATTTAAATGAGGCCAAGTAACTACACGCATCAAGGTTACGCCATCTTTCATTGGACTGTTGCAATGCTTGCTTGTGATGATGGGCCGCTAAATGATTTGATAAGAGTCATATTTTCAGATGAATCCAACCTAAACAAAAGCAGACAGGGCGAAGGACAGCTACGAATCGATAACTGGAGGCATGCCTGCCTCCATCCGCTTATCATTCACCAAATATTATGGCTTGAGGGTGTATGACAAATTGGGGTCTTGGACGTATTTTGCTTTTGAATGGTTCCGTAAATGCAAACAAATACATATGTATGTATGTATAAAGAAATATTTGATGATGGTGTCGTTTCCACAATAGAGGAGTAATGCTGCTATGCTCTAAAGCCCCTTATTCCCAGAACAAAAATCGTGCGAGAAAAAAAATCTTTGCGAAACAAAAATCGTAGCTTATGGTGCGAGATTTTGAGGGTAAATTCCAAGAATTTCAAATTTCGCAACGAGATTTTTGGCGTACGAGTTTTGACATTTCAACAATTAACATTTGTGCAAAAGTAATTTCTTTTTTTGTGTTATTTTCCTCTTCTTATCAATCATATTGAATTAAAAGTATTTTGAACAACAAGTTTAATTTTTTTTCTTTTCACTAAAACAACGGTAAAAGAGGAAACGACGTTCAAAGGGCGAAAATGTGTAGTTTTCCTTTTTGCTACTCAAAATTAATACAATTGTTTCCTCTTTCATTGAAAACAATGTCAAAAATCGCATCGATAAATAAATCGTTGCGAGAAAGAATGGTTTTTTTTTTGACATTTTACGCTACGATTATTTTTCTCGCAACGATTTTTGTTCTGGGAATAAGGGGCTTAAGTCCCATCTTTCAGGACGAAAAACAAAGTTTGACTTGAAATCTAAACTTGAAGTCACTTCTTTGTATTTTAAGGGTTCCGTACCCATATGGTAATACGGAACCATTATAAGTTCGCTCTAACTCAAAAATGTCTGTCACGATAAAAACATCAAGAACAGTTTTTCCTAGAAACCTAAAATTTGGCACACTTATACATTGCGGTGGTCCTCATACATGGACAACATATTACTCAAAAATATTGTGAAACAACTATACAGCGTGGGTTAAATGTAATCTCAAAAAAAGAAAAAAAATCTGAAAAATAAATCATGTGGAATTTGAAATTTCCAAAAATGTTTTTCTTAATTTTTTTCTGTTTTTTGTCTGGAAGTTATTGCCAAAAATGTGTGAAAAGTATCAGACCAAAAAGCCCCCTACATTTCTCGATTTCTCGGAAACTACTGAAGTCAAAAATGTGAAAAAATCCTAGTTAGTCCAGTGCAATTAGGTTTATACCTCGGAACCCAGTTATAGTGAATGGATTTAGATGTTTCGGAATTTTTTGAATCTCTTATACTATAAAGTAAAAAGTTTACCTTTTGAAACCTTCCGCTAATGTTTTTTTTTTAAGATGTAATGATGCTACTATTCCTAGTATAGTACATTCCTTTTACAGGTTCTTGTGACTAAATAAACTTAATACCAGGAAAACTGTAAGCCCCAGGTAGAAACTTTGTATGGTGAGTTTGTAGGTGATATAATGGCACATGAAAATAACATTAATAAAAAAAATTATAAGCACATTTTTTCGAGAAAAATACGATTTTGACTAAAATTGGTTAGAAAAAATTATAAAAATCTGTGTTTGAAGACCAAAATCTCGAAAACGAAATAAAAGGATGGTACTAGTTTTTAACTGTGGTAAGCACTAATCAATTGTCTATGAAACAATCTTACCTTGGTTGCTCTAAGTTTAATAAACTAGAAGTTGTACTAGAATAACTGTTGGTACCTACTTCACTGATCTTTTTTAAACACCCTGTAACTCAGTAGGTGTTCAAGATAAACCCGCCCTCCCCTACGATTTTTTTCATAGCATAAACCAATGACTCTGATCCCAAAATATTTGTATAGTAAGAAAATACCCTGTATAGTAAGAAAAAAAAATTGATTTTTTATTTTTTGTTTTGAAATTTTGATTTTTTGCTTAAATTTACGGATTTTAAGAATTGCGGTAATTTTTAATGGGTAAACTTTTTAGCTTATGGTATTATAAATCCAACAAAAAAAAATCATTCGAATCCATTCACTATAACTGGGCTCCGTAATTTTTCATTTATAATGACTAATTGCACTGGACTAAGTGTTAGTAGTAGTAGTAGTAATTTAGACTTTATTTATACAATTCTATTTCACATTACATTACAATCCAGTCTATAATTACCTGGTTTTAAAACCGTCGGTCAGTGAAAAAAATCACAGTTTGTAGATAATTAACTATATTTTTAAAGATAGCTTAGCGAATCTCGTAAGTTGCATGGTTTTTGAGAAATCTACATCGAAATTCAATTTTATGTCGAAACTTTCAATTTTCCAACCGATTAACTCGTAAGCTACTGGAACAATTTTGAAGAAATTATCACTATTCAATTAACGATAATTTTGGGAATTTGGGCTTGCCGAAACTGTGCTGCCATATAAAAAAAAATTAAAAATAAAAATACGGATTTTGCCAAGAAACGAACCTGAGACTCCTGAAATCAGTTAATGGACGCGCTACATACTCAGCCGCGTTCTTAATGTTTATCCAATTTCTCATAGTGAATAACATTGCTACTTATAAGTTTGTAAATTGAGTATAGAGGTGGGTCGTTTTCGTTTTTTTGTGTTAACGAAACGAAACAGTTATTTAAACAAAATATAACTAGTTTTACAACTACGGATCCATTTGAGCGCGAGTCTGACTCGCACTTGGCCGGTTTCTTTCTATCAATTGAAACCCCCAATGTAGGCAGATATTGTTCTTGTATCCCTGGAAATATGTAGCCTTGAATTTTATATTATAGAAAACTTGTAGTCAATTCTGAATCACAACAAAACACCTAAAATGCTAGAAGAGCTCAAAACCATCATAAAAGAAGTATGCCCTGAAGATGCAACCACAGAGGAAATCCGAAAACTTTATGACTCACTCAATGCCACGAAGGGCTCAACATGTTATAAAGTCTAAGCGCGGTGCTGCCAAGTCTTAACGACAAATTCTAAGGTGCGCGATAGAAGGAGTATAAGTCAAAAATTGCAATTTTTTCAGGAGAGGGAAAAAACTTAATAAAACTATCAACTCACAGTAGCGACCACTGTCTGTTTTTTTAACCGTTTGTGTGTGCAATAGACTTATACCGCTTTTACCAAAATATAAAATTTGCCATCGAATGGTGTACTTATCTCATCTTGACGGAATGACTTATACTCCTTCTACCGCGCACCTGTAAAAATGATAAATTATTTTTTTTTTTTTTTTGGTCACGGGGTGTAAGTGCCTTTCACGACTTTGTAAGGAAGAGTGTATATCAGCGGTTCACCTTTTAATGACATGTTAGCTATGAGGGAGGTCTTAAATTATTTTTCGATATACCTTTTTGTGTGTCTCTAAGACTTGGAATTTGCTAGCCAATAAAGTGAAGAAATGGCAGTGGACTCTGTGGACCTCAGCATTATCTTGGCCTTTATGGAAACATATTTGTTAATAATTCTAATCATTATCCTTCAGTGCCTTTTTTGATTAACCTGCCTAGCCCAGCTCAGGAGAGAAAGGAGTCGATAGCTCCGCCTGTCCAATATCTTGACAACATTTTTTCGGACGCAATATAGCCTCCATTTTGTGGTTGGTAACTATAACCGCAAACAAGACAAGGAATCAGTGAAGTATCAGCGATGTAATCGGTAGGTAAGCTTAAGTTCTTAGGTACACAATTTTTTGCCAAGAGATCTATGAAAAACTCTCAAGAACTGACAGCTTCATTTTGCACATGGTCCGTGTCCAAAAAACTGTCACTTCGGTTTTATTATTATGAATTTATGACTAAAAGGACAACTCCTAAACCCTGTCAACTTAATACCGATACCGTGTTACATTGCAAAAAGTCAGTTCGAATTTTATTTGAAACTGTTCGCAATTTTGTTAAAAACGGTTCCAGTGCGCAAGGTTTTGTATTTTTTAATATATTGGATCCTGCCCCAAGGCCCCTGCCCCTATTGTATCATAGGATTCTTATTAGTTCAAGAGGCAAACAACCTTCGTAATAAAGGCGTCATAAGGTCTAAGCAGTTCCTTGTGTAGGGTACGTCGCCTGACCCCGAAAAGTGCCGGGCAATCACAAAGGACGTGGTCGGCTGTTTCGACCTCTTCCAAACAGAGTCGACAATCGGTATCGCTAGACAGGCCTAACTTGTTCAGGTGGTATCGTAATTGAGAATGACCGGAAAAGAAATTTGTTAAATACCTAATATCCTTCTTGTTGTGGTTTAGACGTTCCCTGTGATGGGTATAAGGCTTATCAACAGTTTGGCTTGCCTTAGCCCCGGGATATTTCTCCAATGAGATTGTGTTCCCATTTGTTAACTAAGACTGAGATTGTTGCCCAGTTTATGCCGCAAAAGGTCTGGACCTGAGAATTTGGCAGTAGACCCAGAGCGGGCCTGCTCATCTGCAATCTAATTTCCTTCAATGCCTCTGTGACCAGGTACCCACCAAAGTTTGACCTTATTGTGAGTAGCTAGGGATTGGAGAGTCTTGAGTCCACAGAATAGGAGCTCAAAGCTTTAAGTGCGGCTTGGCTGTCTGAAAAGACATTTATGTTAGCTCCCTTGATGCCTCTCTGTAGGTTGATCAAGGTGCAGATCTCAATGGCGTGGATCTCAGCTTGAAACAAGCTGGGGAATGATCCAAGAGGGACGGAGATTCTAGTGTTGGGCCCGAAGACCCCAGCGCCAACACCAGAGGCCATTTTCGATCCATCAGTGCACCATATTAGATTTTTTGGGTCTAGAGTGGGTCGTCCGTTCTGCCAAAGCAATATTCACTTATCATAAAGTCAGCGACGGTGCAGAGCATGTCCTGATCGGGAATGTTGTTGATAATATAATACCTGATTTGTACTTAAGAATAAGTGTAAGTTTAATGGCGCTTCTAGCGGCTGACTTCCTAATGAAGAACTGTAATGGTGATATGCCAATTATAACTTCTAGCGCTACTGAAGGGCAGGTGCGCATGGCACCGGTTATACCAAGACAGGCCATCCGTTGAAGCTTATCGAGCTTCTTGGCTCGAGAACTTTAGGCCATCAGACTAAGGCTCTGTATGAAATGATGGGTCTGACCAAGGTTAGTTCTGTTTCTATTCGCACAAGCTAACCAACCCAGTGCTCGATATTATGTACGGCATAACTACATATTTCGAAAAACACTTATTTTAGTATTTCTTTTTTTTTTTGTGGACTCTTTTGACAGATTCGAATTTTAAGAATTTAAGGCAGCCCATCAGCAACTACGTGAGACGCACCCGTGATCCTAATTTCTGTTGTAGGTACACAATTTTTTTAAGTAATTTCGCACACCTATGCTCGTTCTTATCCCTATGCTGGAGCTGTGTAATATCCAAACTCAAAGTGTTGATATGGTGGTTCATTGTTACGCGAAAGTATTCACACACAGGACAGTGCTCGTACATACGAGTAGGAGTATGTACACGCAACTCACAACAAACAGGACATTTAGCTGTGTTCAGAGAGAAAAAAAAGGATTTTCTTTTGTATTCAACAGGATATGGAGTCGGATATGAAAGTATAGTAAGTTTGGTGTTGTTCCCGTATTGTTTGTACTGATGAAGGTACTTAGAAATAATTTACATTTCATGTCGGAAAAGAGATTTGTTATGAATACAAACAGTTGGATTCTAAATGACAGTAAGTGTACGATTATGTTGTGTGTTGGAAAACACGAAATCTTTTGCATGAGTGGTTTTTTTCATTTCCTGTTGTTATTTTTTTTCAAAGGATTGAAGCAAGGGGTACAAATCGAGCACAAGTTTCAGAATAAATCGATATTAAAGGATACAGGCGGAGAAAATGGTGTTTCCATTTTCTAATAAAAAAAAGTGTTAAGTGTTAAAAATTATATCATTCAAATGGCCCCCTTAAGCGTGTTCACAAATTTGTGCTCTTTTAACAGCACTTTGCATGATTTTTGTTAACGTTTCAACAGATATCATGTTTATTTCGCGCATAATATTGTTTTTGTTTGGGTTTGTGGCTTGTTCACAGAAGGTTGTTGCTCGAATAATATGGGCTACGGCCTCACGTTGCTGAAATCACATTGCTTGTGCATCGCCTAGTAGCAATCACCATTAACGGTTGATTGCAATTAACAGCACAGTCAGACTACTTCAAACAGGGGAGATAAACTCTATAGATCACAAAGATCAAGTAAATCTTCTCTCCGAAATCACAGAGGTTGAAATGATCTGCACGGTAAATGACTGCCTACCTATGTCTTGATGATTCGGCAGAAGCTCCGTACATTAATCCCAAGCCGTAATGCATGGAACTATAAAAATCTAACCTCAAGGTCTCAGTGTATTTGAAGCTGAAATTCTTGCCGTGCATATGCGCCAACGTCATCCTCAATCCGGGAAAAAAAATATACTCCTTACGGATAGTCAAGCAGCTAGGCTCAAACATGATTGACTCCAAATCAGTCCTGAACTGCTTCAATATTCGCCAAGACCTCTACCATAGACACAAAGTCAAACTTTGGTGGGTGCCCGGATACGAAGGTATTGATTAAAACGAAAAAGCTGACGAACTGGCTAGGAAAGGTTCGGCTGACTCCTTTATCGACCCTGAGCCATTGTGCAACATTCAAAATTCAGCTATGAACTTAAAACTCAAATGTTGGGAAAAGTTCACGTATGTTTCCAATTGAGGGGTATAATTTCAAAACTCTTCTTTTCCACTTTTGAGAATTTTGAGTAAAACGAAAAAAACTGTTAAAAGCTTCTAAAATGATATTAAAGATTGTTTTAAAAGTTAAATTGTAAGTTTGGAATGACCTTTATCCATTTCTTATGGTTTTGAACCTATAAGGTAAACCTAAAAATTATAAAAAAAAACAATTTAATTTGGAAAAGAAGAGTTTTGAAAATTACGATTGGAATAGTTGACTTTTGATTCAACCTATTTAGGAAAAGAGGAGTTTTGAAAAGAAAGTACATTTTTTCGATTTAATTAATTTTTGTTTATTTTAAAATACCTAAATGCCTATACCAGAATACCTATAAAGATAATTAGGGGTATTAATACTGATTTGAAGAAATGTAACGCATGCAATGCACCGTAGCGCAAGTGGTTAGTGCATCGGACTACTGAGCCAGCGGTCTTGGGTTCGAATCCCGCCGCAAACACCTAAACATTTTTCACAGTGCCCACCTCTTTCGAATGTCTGACAAGCATCAAAGAGTATCATTTGTCTCGATTGAGCTTCTCAACTCGCCGTTCGGAGTCGGCAAAAAACTGTAGGTCCCTTCCATTCGTGCAAAAATACAACACGCACACACAGATGGTTGCGAGAAGCAGGCACAGGTTCACCTCGAGCTGTAGCGCCAACTAAGTAAGTAAGTAACGCATGCAATCATTTCTTACTTTTTATTCCTTTCTTCAGCTTTTTTTGGCAGAGAAAATACGAAATTTTTTTCGCCCTTTTCCTAACTTAATTTCGTTTACAAATTCAGATGGCTCATGATATCTATTAATAACATATATTTAATTTAATTATTAAATAAAAATTAACTTATAAAACTTTATTTCATCTGCGAACTTGCCAAAGATGTTTTCTTCACGAGAATATTGCAACACTAATAGGTCTGTTCCCGTACTGTCCAAAACAGCGCAAAAGTACGCCAAACTACGAAAATCAGTCAAATCCTGTTCACGTACGAAGATTTTTCATTGTTTTCGACAAAAGAGAGCGCTAACAAGAGATTAAGAAATTTCCCATGCTGCGGATTTTAGCCCAAGAAATTTCTTTGGGCAGCTTTATGAAACTGTCGAATCTGTCAAACATCATACAGTTTCCGCTTTTTGTTGTTAATGTATTCCTGTACTTTTGCACACTTTTCCCTCTTTCTGACAGATTTTTACCCCCACTCCTTGAAATTTTAGAATCTATAAATTTTGGTGCAGAAAGTACGTGAACAGACCTAATGCGTTCCTGTACTTTTGCACACTTTTCCCTCTCTCTGACAAATTTTTACCCCCAGTCCTTGAAATTTGAGAATCTACAAATTTTAGTGCAAAAAGTACGGGAACAGACCTATAGTTTAATCCATGAATACTCTCAAAATAAAAATAACAAAGATTATCGCCTTCTTCAATGTCATTGGAATGCACGAGTTTTGAAAGCGGCTACTTTGATTCGCATAGGAAAAGAAGAGTTTAAGTGCAGAATTTGGTTTGTATGGGAATAAATGAATTTTGAACTAAACGACTGAGTGTTTTGAAAACAACTTCACTTTTAAAGTACTCAAAAGTATAGGAAATAACAAGTTTTGATAAATTTTATTTTAGCCTCAGATGAAGGCCCTTCTAAGAGTCATTAGAGATAAGACCCTTCCACAATAAACCCATAAAATACCTACTCCTCAGTAGAAATAATATAAAGAGATCAATGGAATTTCTAACAAGGCATTGTCATCGTCAATATCACCTTAAAAAATAGGTCTCATTCAAGAAACTGAATGTCGTCTCTACATGGAAGGTGAAGAAAGTGCGGAACATTCAGGGTCAGACAGCGCGGCGTACGCTACATGAAGAGCTCCTCATACATTGTGTCCACAAGTCACCAAAAGGAAAGGTCAGAAGACCCATATGTAACGTTAAAAAATTTTCTAAGTTCTTGCCAAGACTGGGATTTCGCTCTATCTTAATTCTGACAAACTTAATGCACTGATCGGACGTATTGGTCTTTAACCCTCAATTCACTACCTGAGTCTTTGGGACTCACGTTGCACTTTTCTAGCCGCACAGATCTTACATTTCTATACATACATATCTCAGTCCTACAGTACCTTCATGTAGTCTTCTGATAAACGCGATACTAGTCGCGCGTATTTTTTTACGAAGTGCAAGAGTGACTTTTAGAGGATCAGTGAGTCCCATGGACTCAGGTAGGTATTTGCGTTAGAGTTTACATAAGGCCAGGGCAAAGGGCTTTACAAAAACAATTGTCCAGAGATGAACCAAAATACTGCTAAGTATGCTACTATAAAAAAAGAACTAAAAGCCTACACTTGTTGTACTTTCAAGCAGCCAGTATGTCTGGGATGCTCAAGGAAGATACGCAAAAAGGGTAGAAACTGATAAATACAGATAGGCAGTTGAATCCCTGCACGTTCTCTTTTTTTTGTATGGCGACATGTATTTTTTGTGTTCATAGTGAAACAATCGTTAATTTTCTGTTTTGTTAAATAAATTATCTCAATATTATTTCTATTTTTATTTTTGTATTTTGGAAAATGTGATCTCAACAAGAATTATTTAGAAGACTTTGAAAGTTCCTTGAATAAAATAAAGATATTGTTACTTTTTTATAAATGTCATTGTTTTATTTAGTCAGCAGATAGTTAAAGCTTTAAGAACAAAAGCTAGTTTTTGGAAAAGTTTTTTCTAACTATTAAAAAAACAAGATTTTACAATTGTGAGTCCCTGGGACTGATAAAGGCATTTACGTCACTGATATTCACCTAGTGAATTAAGGGTTAAAAGAACTCTAATGTTCAATATTCAAATTAAAATAAATAAATAAATAATTTTCAAAGTAATAAAAAAAATTGGAAAGGAAAAAACCAGTTTCTTGGAAAGCATTGCAGATCTGGAAATCTCCAGGATATCATATCGGATCAAGAGAAACACTAGCTTACAATTTCTGTTTTATAATTTATACACGTTAGAGGCACACGAAGGATAAGAGCGAGTTGGAAGAAAAGATGATTCATTCCCAAACTGTGAAGGAATTCAAGATGAACATTCAGGTCCTCAAGTAGAAATTATTGTTTATGAAGTCACACACCCGTCCCACGACTAGACTAGGTACCACAATATCAATACTATGTACCTTAAAAAGAATGTACAGAATTGCCTCTCGCTACCTGGCAGCTTTCAATGAAACTTGACGCGGTCCATAAAATAAACGTCAGATGGGAAAGCAGTACAATGGGCGTCATCAAGTATCTATATCTGGCCCAAACCAGATACCACAATCTTAAACTCTCTACTGGGAATAAAAATACTACAAATGGGTACAATGATAGGTGTTATCACTGGAGAGTGCCTACCAACGATTTCCGTAGGAGCTGCATATATGAGTAGGACGAAGAAAGTACTTCTTTTTATCTGCCCAGCACTTTCTTGCAGAAATAAATGCAGCATTCCACTTGGACGGGTAGCTGGGAAAATATCCCCAAAGATCTTTGGTATCTCCATGATGGACTGGTCTATTACAATGTATTCCTTCCCGCAAATAAATAAAAAGCCTGCATGAATTTCGCGAATGTCACGATATGAAAGAAAATCAGGAAGCAGCCAGAGGTGTGTATTTGATTAACTTGAAAATGTTGCCCGTGAAACAACCCTATTCAGTCTCACTCCCCGTATTCTAAGTCCTGCTTCCCGAACATGTACCCATGTTGTCATAATGACATAAAATCTAACCCGTTTTTCACACATTCTTGCAGCGTATCAGACCACTATTGCCGGTCAAGCTACACATATCATTGATCCTTATCCCAACAAAAGAAGGTAAAAAAAAGGATCAAAGTAATACTATTGAAACAAATTGAAATGGAATTAAACCCAATCGAGTGCAACTCGTTAGAAAATCATTTTTAAATTAAAATCAATGTGGCACATTAAACGTTCGCTCCTCCGGCTCCCCCAAAAAAAGCAAAAGGAAACCATTCCCCTTTATCCTCTTTTTTTATTGTGACTTCAAAATCCATATCTTAATTATTCCCCAGCATCATGTTGATGACGATAAAACTTAATGAAACATTTTATGCTTCGTACATAAGTGTTTCCAAGAAATGTGATGAAAAAAAAGTTGCGGACCCCAAGCTCTCCCCTGCGTTGGTTCAGAATAGTGCACGGGTTGAGTTGAGAGTGCCGCCAGTCAAGTGCAAAATCGACAGCACCTTCAACGTTTCAACAATCGTTATGTCGATGTTTGTGGATTGGATGGGGGGACAATAATGTCATCACCGCCAAAGGCCGGAGGAGGGGGCGCCATAATACTCAACCGAACACGATACATTCGCCGTCCTGTTGTAGTATCGTCGCCTGTCGCCCCGTAAAGGTATCACATAAAAATATAATTTTATTGCCTGGAAATTGATTATGTGGAAGAGAATCCCCCCGAGGATTGAGTAAGGTGGTCTGTTGCTGGCGGTGGCGTTTCCTCCTCGATGTCATTCTCAAAAGCTGATGATGTGTTTCGCCACTTTTTTTTTTTTGTTTGGATTCTTTTTGTCGCTCATCTTCCTTGTGTGTTGCTCTCCTTATTTTGAACCGTTTAACTTGTTTTGATATTTGTTTTATCGTCCTTTGGTCCTTTTGTCTTTGCTGCCATGATGAGGATGAAATGAGGCACAAAGTAGCGATGACGATACAAACGGGACATTATCCTGGAATTGTTTTTGCCAGGACAAATGGACCATGAAGGTGAAAATCCAAATTGCACTGAGAACTATTACAAACATTGTACTCGTACATGGACATGGACTTATGTTGGATTACGAATGTGTGTGTATGTTTTGTTGGGGCGATGGTATTCAGAGAAATAAAAACGGTTGGAATGTGTTTAAGTGTCTTTTAGGCTATTAGTAACAATGACACTTAGCGTGTGAGGACTCATGTATGTAAGTCCATGCTTTTTTATGCGCCCTAGGGAGACAACATTTCATTAGAGAAATTTTAATCCCTGGGGAGGTTCTTAAAATCTGCCGAGAAAGATCCTTATTTTCGTAAAAAGAATTGAGCCTCTCTCGGTTTCATAAAACTTGCTTTTCATTAAAGATTAGAGACGCCTGAATAATCTACTTTCACTTTCATCGTCCTTGCAAGTCAGTTTCAAAAGTATTGGGCGGTGCTAGAATGTCTTGAAAAGATTTTGCAATATTCAAAATAATGAACTTTCTTGTTTCAACGGACGCTTGAGCTGAGTTTTTGGATTTGAGATCATTGGTTTTAGAACCACAAAACTGAACTGAGCTATTGATTTCCGAAGAGACAATTGTGTTATCCTTTTTGTTCTTCGAAAAGTTTTTTACCCACATACTCAGAAATATTGCAAAGAGGGGCTGTTACACTAATGAATGTTCAGACCATGAATAAGCACCCTTACTACAGTAAATCGTCCTCATTTCGAAAGCTGCGACTAAAATCATCTCTGTCAAAAAGTTCAATAACACCTCTTGTGACAAATGGAAGATCCTGTGCATCAGATACTCCTGCCTCACCTAGAACGCACTAGAAGAGGGAATCCAAAATCTTCATTTATTCTTGTGCTTAGGTAGCAGTTTACGTTAAGAGTCCTTTCGAAACACACCACTAATGTTACAGGCGCACCCGTCAGATTACAACAACAACAGATTAACATTTCAGGAAAAAGCAATGGGATGGTTCTGAAGAGCATCGATTCTAAATCTACATAAAATTCTTGAGCAAAATTCGACAGTGAATATGGTCTGCAGTATATAGACCGCCAAGAAGGGCATGAGCAGACACAAAGTGAGAATGTCTTGGCGCCTTTGGATAAGGAGGGCCGTCCGCAAAAACGAACAAAGAGAAAGAAGTAGATAGCGGGATAATCAATAGGATTTGATTTCATTTTTACTTCAACAATTGGAAGCTGATTCTAATAACTTCATACCTTAATCCATGCTGTTCAGTTCAGCGCCAGGATCACAAGCTAGCGCGACATTGTAACTCCAATAGACCTGATGATCCTACAATTCGAAAGAGGTTTTTAATGCCAGGAAACATACAATAGAAAATGAAAAAAAAGACGTATTTTACTCATAGGAATATCTAGCGCTTCGAACAAGGAAAATTCACTCCAGACATGGAAGAAGCTAGCACGCAGAAGATGAATAAAAAGAGGTCCTAGGTACAAAAATTGTAAATGTAATAGACCCTAATGTTGTACATTTCTTTAACACAGCGATGAGCTGAGACTCCTTATCAATCTCAGGGCGTTCAATGTTCTATATTTCTTCTGGGCTTAGAATGCTCTTTGCGAATGTAGTGCTCTATCTTTTGACACAGCAGGGCAGTCAGTAGGTGCCCCGATAGCTCTTCCTTTTCTCCGCAGAGTCGACGGATAATCCCATTTATTGGATGTGGTTACTTAGTGGCAAGCCCTATCCGAAAACCAGTTTTGTCAAGTAGCCTTTTGGCCTTGCCGTGAGCTGGGGCTATTTATTTCTTAACTTGCCTCTGGCTATAAGAATTGGTTCAGTCGGATTATCGTTTTCCCATTTCCTGAGTCTTGAGTTGATGTGTCTCAAAAGTGTGAGCAGGCGGAAGGAGCCCCTTTCCGGCAGACAATATGTACGGTTTTTACTCTCGAAACCCTCGTGACCAGGTATCCGGGGAGCAGTGACAATGTTGTCTTTGGCCAGATCTTCGTTGAGTTTGAAGCAGTCCCAAACCTGTTTTGACACCATCGAATATGATTTTTGGGCCTTTAGCTCTATGGCGTCTACCTTTACTTGAAAGGTGTTGGGTAATTTACTATGGCTACAGTTGGTCAAGTTTTTTATATTTTTATTGCCCCTGTTATACAAGCTAAGCGATAAATTATTTTAAGCCTGTTTTGGGCCAGTTTTAGCTCGGTTTTCGACCACTAGAGTGCAAGAGTATCATTTGTCATGTAAAGCTTCCCAACTCGCCGTTCGGAGACGGCATAAAAATGTAGGTCCCTTCCATTCGTGTAAAAATATAACGCGCACACACAAATGGTTGCGGGAAGCTACTCGTGGTTCTACCTAGGACTGCTGAAGCCAAATATTTATTTTTTTTATGCTATCCCTGCGTAAGTGCTCATTGTTTAGATGATTGCTTTGATTGACCAGTAGACAATTTTTGTCTTTAAGTCTCAATCTTTGCCGTAAAGGCGTTTGCTCGCAGCGCCTCATTGGTGACTTGATCAGAGTAAAAGTTCCAATCGAAGGTCTTGTCTAGGGATATACCTAACAATTTAACCCTTTGATCATTTTTAACTCTTATTTTCTCTTTCTCGAGACCGGTACCTTGACTGTTTTTGGATAAATTGATAGTCAATCACTTGTCCTGGCATCACTGGTCGATTGTGTTTAGGGATCTTTGCATAATTTATGATAAAATTGTCACTTATAGTGATTACTATTGTGCATTATCCGCATAGTCTTGTATTTTGTAACTTGATTGAGTAAAAGGACTACAAGGTCATCAGTGCCTAATGTCCAAAGTAGAAGAGAGAGTATGTTATTATTAGTCTCTTACGAAATCAGAAGCGCTTAGCCAAAAGCACTTCAGCCATCACTAGGCAGATTAAATTACATTTTCCGGGAAGTATAATATTGACCTATGTTGGGTTGTTCGTTATAAAAAATGAGCACTCAATTTACGGGACAACTGGATCCCTATTCTGGATTTGAAAAATGGACCACTTTCTTGTCTCAGAGCAGAAGGAAGTGTAATCCCTTTCCCCACCACAACCCTCAATCTCATAATGTAAAAATAAAATATCCCTTCAATTTCGAAATCCTTGTTAAACGTCAACCCATTCCCAACTTGAATCGAACATGAACAAAAATTGTAGTTCAAAAATGCAAAAGGTAGAAGGTTGAAGTTATCCCATACATAAGGATGAAGTTACCTTATCCTTTATTTTTATTTTTTTGTTTGCAGATAATGCTAAGCCTCAACTTGTCAGGTTACATAGCACATGACCTGAATAATTACTACCTCCCAGGCTCTACCCACCACCACCACATCTGCATGTGTCACTCGATTTGATAATTAGTTACAAAGGCGTTCTGTATACTTGTACTTGTGTACGTGTATAAAATCCTCTACACTAATGCGAAAGTAATTATGCAATTAAACCAACTGTTTGGCGTCATGTAACTTGTTAAATTCACCACCTCTGCTCATCTCTGTAATAAAAATTAAAACATAATTTCAAAAGTTTATCTTTCCCCCTCCCACCAACACAACGAAGGTATTTAGAAGGATTGAAAGATGTTATCGTCGCCCACAATGCGCCTTTATGCGAAGTGGAAATTTTATTGTAATCGATAAAGTTTCAGATACTTTAGCGCGCGCGAGTAATCCCCATCATTATTCAATAAAGTAGGCAAAGCACAGGGGAAAAGAAGCAAACGCGAAGAGAAAACAAAAACAAAATTCACGAAAAAATGCGCGCAGAACGGAAGCCCCGGGCATATAAACTTTGTTGGCTAATAAAATTCCCCGAGTGAATTTCAAAGTCATGATTCTAGATTATTACCGATGGCTATGGCCATCATGATATAGGCGGTGATAATGGAGTTGGAGCTGGCGCTGGAGCTGGAGCTGTAAAAATGAAATAATTCGCCAAAGGGCATAGAGCGACATTAGCACAGGGACACAGAAGCGTGCTACTGGCAGCCTGTAGTCTAACTTTGACACTCGCGTTGTGTGAGTTTTATTGTTATAAAATAAAGAAAATAAGTTCAATTTATTATTAACTAGCGATAATTGTGAAATAATCCGAGGTCAATAGCGCCAGCAATAAAATTGTGGACTCTAGAGTGTGTTACTCACTTTAAGTGGCAATGAAAGCAGGAGGGTCCTTTTTTTCAATGCAAAAAAAAAAAACAGGACTTGCTTAGTTTTGGTTCACACGCAAAGGAAATAAGAACTTTTCTGGGAATTTACACTTGAGGTAATCTATTTTAAGGCGTTTTTTAGTTTATTTAAAAAAAAAGTGTTAAAACAAAAAATTGGTAACACCCTGTAATAGCAGCCTTGGCCGAATGTAAAAGAAATTTATCGGGTGATCTTCGTTACTATACAAAAGAACCACTCCTTGCATTTATTTTAAAGACTAGCTGATCCGCCCGGCTTCGGCCGTGTACGCAAACAGTCGCTTTACTTACATGACAGATAATTGATCTGGTAATCTGATTTATGTATGATTGTCTTGTATGATGCAAAAATGAAGAACACCTTGATTAACATTGACATAAAATTAATTAACGTCGAGCCTCTCTTTTGGAAAAATGAAACTCTTTTGGAATTAAATTGAATTCAATGCTTTTTATTTGCACGAAAGATGTATTTTACTTATTTCACGCCACCCACAATTGTCCGTGTGAAGAGCAAGGAAATTCCAAATTTAGACCACACACTTGCAACGATTGGCCTTGCGACTTGTTGATCATCATGGCGAATGCTAGTCGAAGCGGAAACTGAATGCGCTTAAACTCGAACGGCACGTTGGTCGGTATCATCGGAATTCTTGGAATGAGAACTTCCTCGCCTTTGAACTTGCCTTTGATTATGGTGGCTTGGATGATATTGTTCATGAGCTTCTTAACCGTCAACCTGGTTCCATTGCACAATTTCGGTTGGTTCAGGTTGCGCACCATTATAATAACATTTGAGTTTCAAATGGTGCGGTGGTAGACCGGGCACATCCAGGGTTGCCAGAAACTCCAGAGCTTTAAGAGCCCAATTTTACAAATTTTGTCGCCCAAAATCGTTGCCTAATAAGTAGCCCAAATATCGTATGAAATACATTTTTTTTCAAAGTTCCTTTATATAATATTCAGACAAATATCAATAGAAATAATAAAAATAAACGATTGACCTCTTTTTAGAAACAGCGAAAAATAAATGAATAAACTATTTAATATAGTCAGGCTGTAATTATTTGAAAATATTCTATGTTTACAAATTAGCCAAGTGTTGGCAGTTACGTTTGAAGGCAACATGTTTAGTTTTTTAGTAAAAATAGTATAAACAATTAATAATGATATTTAATTAATTAATTAATAATTAATAATCACTGGTAGTATCATCATCACTCTTGTTAATTTCTGATGTGCATTTAGCTACCATATGTGGTGTTGATTCGAAGTCATTGCAACATTTGTATGTTTTTAACGGTTGAATCAATGTTTATGCGTATAATTGCACCAAGAGATGCCAAAGACAGTATATTTCTAGGTATGCTTTTTACGGCATTATAACTGAAAATACCCTTTCGACAACAGCATTACTTACTGGTAGAGATAGTAACTGCATAGCAAAATGACCAGTACCTATCTCTAAAAATCAACTTACCTGCAGCATTTATCACGTTGCGTTGGTCAATACGTAATGTGGTGTATCAACCACCACTGTAAACTGTAAAGCACACATACACAAACTAAGCACGAGTGACGAAAACGTGTGAAGTGGAATCGTAGAATAAAATCAGAATTTATTTGAGCTATTTGAGTTTTCATTAGTCCTCAAGTAACGGCAATTACGCCTATTAACCAACTATAGGGGCCAATACCGAGGTGATCGAAAGATACTCTAAAGGCGATCAGCAATTCACCACAGCATATCTCAAATTGTGTCCAAATGCGCGTCACTAAAATCAAATTTGTATGTCTTTTTTAAAGAATTTTAACTATAAATAAAAAGTCGCCCAAGATCGTAAATGGAAAATATTTGTAGCCCAAATTGCATTGGGCTACTAGCTTTTGAATTTTCATCGTAATTTTTGAAAAAAGATAGCCCAAAATACGATAAATCGCCCAATCTGGCAACCGTGGGCACATCCAACGAATTTAAAAATTCAATTGGATAGTTTGTTGCTTCGTCATTATTGGTTACGCGATCAACCGATTTGAACGAATGCAGTTGCTGTGATTTGATTTTGAATAATACAATTCAAATCATCGACGTCCTTATTTTAACACACAAAAGTCCTGAATGAAAAATATTACAACTGTCAATCAATTGCATTAAACACGAATTATTGATCATTGACAAAATACCTTTTTAAAATTCGCAGAAATACAGGATGCATAAAGTAATTTGTATTGATGCATCTCCAGATTCGATGTGCCGATAGCCTCAGTTTTGGAAATTACAATTATTCTGGAAAAAATCACAAAATTCAACACCAATCGTTTGAATTTTACTTGGTCACTGAGTAAATACCTTTATTCACTTCGTTAATCACAGAAAAACATACTTACTTAATTTGCCAACGTACATAAATGACAGTTATGTCGAAGGAATATAATCTCAAAATAGTAATGCATTTGGAAAATTTTTCCCGAAAATCATTTTTTTCGAGGGGGAAGTCATCATCTTTTTAAAAAGTCTCTTGAATACAGAATTCACATGAATTCAACTGAATACTGAATTCATTGTGAATACTGAATTCATTATGAATACTGAATTCACTATATGAATTCCTCTAAATAAAAAGTGAATACGTTGTGAATTCAGGTTTTGTGCAATGAATTCTTCTGAATTTCCTGAATTCACTATTGATTAAAAAAAGTGAATCCACGTGAATCACTTTGAATTCACCTTGAATTCCCGCGAATTCACTTTGAATTCATATTGAAAGTTCCTTGAATACACTGATGACTTCCCCCTCGATTTTTTTTTTTCATTTCGACAGTGAAAATAATTGCCAGAGCTTCAAATTTGGAACTTTTGCAACCATTTGAACTATAATATTGCAATGAAAACTCCCCATACAAAATGTAATAATAATAACTCGACTCTATCGCCACCTATCGGGCCCAGCTTTTGTAATTTTCTCTCTTGGCACAATACCAACATAAATTATTTATATGTGTCAAAAGAATCATAAAAATTAGCCCAGCGGTTATTGAGTTATAACGTCATCGAGCTTCATGAAAAAAAGAAAATCCCCCATCAAAATGTACCTATGGAAAAACGATTTTTCTGAATTTACCAATTTTTCTTTAAAATTTTCAAATTTTCGGCTCCGTTATGGCTTTACCTGGTTCAATATAAATCCAAGAAAAAATCCCCATGCAAATCGGATGATGTTCAGCCGAGTTATGCTTGTACAAACAGACACCAATTCATTTTTATATATTTGTATGTTGGCTTCCAATTCCTTAATCGTAGCCGGCCTAGCCATGTAAACTTTGGACTTTACATAGCCACAAAGGAAAAGTCTAGAAGTGGCCAATTCACCGATCCGAAGCGTGAAATTAACTATTCACCGAATTGTTCTCGCAATAACGCCATGGTTTGACGGGCACATAGCGCCATCTTATTGGAACCAAATTAAATTTCAAGTAGCATATAATCCAATTATCATTGCGCGATAACGGGCGCCATCCACGGTTACCTCATTTTTGAAGATACATACATACACATATGGATCGATCATTCCATCAGCCCATAGACCACACCAACCCGTTGTATTCTGGATGTAACGGCAGCTGTTGGACCTCTTCAGATTGCTCTTCAGCCCAAATACGGCAATTTTGCTTATTGACGTAGCCATTAAGCCAGAAATGGACCATATCGCTGAACAAAAGTTTGCTCTAAGTGCACAAAACACATTCCTTGAAGAACGCTGATTTTCCATGTGTAGCTGAATAATTTGCAGACGCTGCGCCGGGCTTTCTGCCTATGTTATTGTCTTAAAACCACCCCATTGTAATGGCTGATTTGTATCAGGGTTTATACTCTTGTTGGAATCTGACATTTTCCATGTTGATAACCCCAAAAATGTTGGAAAGTTGTAACACATTTTCCAACATATTTATGTACTTATATGAGTTCATCTGACCGTCACATATGTACATTGATTTCATCCTCACCGCTGGTGGTCATGCATCCCTAGATTATTATATCGTGTCTGGCTTCGGTTATATAGCAAGCGTGTAATACAAGCGCTTGTTCGCGCGAGCTCGCGCTTTAAATTATTAGAGCATTTTATCTCGCACTTGCGCGCAAGCAAGCGCTTTAAATTAAATGCATTTTATTAGAGCATGGTGGTTGTGTAATAAATTTTTACAAGCGCGAGTAAGTGCGAGCACGCGCTTTTAAAATGTCTGCAGTGAGTTGAACTGCAATTGCAAGCGCGAGTTCAGTCGAAAATTGATACAAACCGAAGATGGATAACTTTTTTCAATTCATATTTAGATGAACTAAAGATAATTTATTTTTATTATATTTTTGAATGACATCTAAAAATGACTGATATCAAATGGTATCAACGGTTTCGATGTAATTCTGTCATAACAGGCCTGGCTATGTGTTGCACAGTCTTACTGAAACTACACAGAGTTGAAAGGGATTTTCTTTCGGGTAAGTTCTGGGACTTCTTCAAAATCTTTCAATAACGGTCTCCATTGACCGTTTCAGTGTGACCGTTTTCTTCAAAAAATTATGTCCCGACAATGCAGCTTGAGAAAACTGCACACCATTCTGTGATTCGAGCTGGATGCAGTTAGAGTGACTCTGTGCTTGACAATTATTATACTTGTTTACATTGCCGTTTAAATCAAAACGGCCCTCATCGGACATACAAATTAAATTCAACATATTATTATTGTCCTCTTCCACCATTTGAATGATCTTGTGGGAAATTTTCAAGCGAATCGTCAAGTCTGCTGGATTCTTGCTTGTTTTTTTATTTTTAACTTTGTAGGAAAATAAGCTCAAATCTAATTGTCTGTTTATTCTTATTTGAGCAGATAAGTCCGGGGTCGAAATCCTGTGTTCTAACTGAAGGATCTTGGTGATAAGGCCGTCTTTTGACTGTCCCAAGCTCGGCAAAAGACTAAACTTGCATTATCCCGGTCCATTTGCTCAGAGGGATGTCGCCAAATGACGAATAGTGTCACCGTCCCAGTTGTCCATTTTTGTTAAATCTAAATGCCAGTCTGTAAAATAAAAACAAAAGCTCTTCCTCTAAAAATAACGACTTGTTGTGAACTTTACTAGACCTAAACAGAAACCGAAGCGTTAACTAGTTCAATTTTAATCGAACACACGACAAGCTTGTAATTGAAAGCACGTGCTCGCGCTTATATTACACGCTTGCTATATAACCACCGCCTAACAGTAGGTGCCACATATTTCTGATTTTACTCTTCCCCAACCCTTCATCTCACAAAAGTCACACTAGAGGTGCCAAATATCTGAAAATTGGAAAAAAATAAAAACATAATTGAAAAAAGATAAATTAGTTACATTTTTTTAAGTCTAAATTAAAACTGATTCATAAATCAAACTATATTCGTTTGACTACACAGTATATTAGACCGATCCTCTTCAGCGAAACGTTCAGGCATTTTCGACCACTCCACTTTTTGGTGTTTTTTTTTTTCGAGAACCACGCCTTCTTTCTCGCTTTGCACCCTCTAAGTCTGAGTCCAACTTCTACAAGTCTTTTTTAACGGTTCTGGAAAAAAATTATTTTTCCCCATACTCCGACAACTCAGTAGCGAGCTCAGATTAGGATATTTTCCGAGTTTAAAGTGAGGGTGGTATTGAATCGATCCTTCCCAACCTGGAAATTCCCGGCTACTTGATGTGTGGACTAGACTCGATGGTTTGCTCACCGACTTATCCAGTGGGGTGTTTAACCTTTGTTCTGTTACTTATAAGTACTGCTTCCGTCTTATGATTAGCCAGTTCTAGACCTGATGCTTTTAGCCATTCCTTCACGTTACTAATTGTATGGCTGCAGTTTTCGAATACTTGTTCTTGTGTTTGTGCTACAACGATTACTGCCATGTTATCAGCGTAGCCTATGATGTCTACCCCGTTCGGCTACGGCGTTTTTAATATGCCATCATACATAATTTTCCACAGGATTGGGCCCAGAACTGATCGTTGAAGGACTCCTCCCGTGATTTTGTACATCTTAGGCCCCTCATCCGTGTCGTAGTATAATGTTCTCTTGCTGAAATAGCTGTCTATTATTCTGAGCAGGTAATTTGGTAGTGGGCACCGTAGCGCAAGTGGTTAGTGCGTCGGACTACTGAGCCAGCGGTCTTGGGTTCGAATCCCGCCGCAAACACCTAAAAGTTTTTCACAGTGCCCACCTCTTTCGAATGTCTGACAAGCATCGAAGAGTATCATTTGTCACGATTGAGCTCTCAACTCGCCGTTCGGAGTCGGCAAAAAACTGTAGGTCCCTTCCATTCGTGCAAAAATATAACACGCAAACACAAATGGTTGCGAGAAGCAGGCCCAGGTTAACCTAGAGCTGTAGCGCCAACTAAGTAAGTAAGTAAGTTATGTGGCGACGGCACAGTAATGCACTTTTTATGCGAATATCCAAATAAGCATATGGCGTCAATCCTAGGATTAACATAGTAGTACAAAATGGTGCAATTATTGAAACCAACAGACCGTGTACAACCATGTTAGATCCTTGATGGCGAATGGAGGCCGTCGGTATAAGTAGAGCTCCTAAACTGAAACTCAAATCGCAACCGTCGATTGCCAACTGTCGAAGAACTTCCTTTTCCACAGGAAGTCTGAGTTTCTCTGACTCGAGTTCCTGGTGTTTACTTTACGAAATCCTTCAAATTAAACCGATCAGGAAAAGCAATTTTCCTAATAACCAAAACTCAACATCATCGACGTATGCCACAGTTTTATTTTGGACCATTTGTCAAAGTTTTGCATTTCGTTACCTTGTCATTTGCATTTCGTTACCTTGTCAACTAATCCATCTTCCGATAGAGAAAAAAAAAACATTAAAATAATATTAATCGACGAATGTAATCATTTATACATGTCCAGAAACTTTTCGGTTGTTTCCTTTTTTTGTAATAAAAAAGGATGTCAAACAAAACCCTTTTACTTATTCCTATATTGTCATTGAAAAACACTTAAAATAATTAACGCACCCTTCCCATCCTTACTCGGGAACAAAAGTTTCTATTTACGGACATAGTTTTTCCACCGGGCCATTTTAAAGCATATCGGAGGTGGAAAGGTTTATAGGTATTCTTCCTCGGCGCGGCGGTAATATTCCATTGCAGAGTACTCTCATACATTTCCTTTCAGGCAATTTATTTAGGTCAAGACCTGATGTTTCTCTTAAGAAAAAGCATTGGCATGAATTTATAAGCAACCAACAAAACAGTTGGTAGTCCTTTATTTTTTGCTGCAACGCCAACGAGCTCGACGCCAACCATCAGCACAAGAAGGGAGCATACTTCAGCAGTTCCTGAACTTTGTACAAAGATGAAACTATTACACAATGGGAAAGTTCGAGGAGCAACCAACAGAAGGAAGAAAATACTTCAAAAAGGGACAAAAATGTGGAAAGGTTTGAGTACAAGTATTCATAAACAATGGGGGAGACGTGGCACGTAATATATTCTGGTCGATGCAACGTAAATTGCTCAGATTTTAAATTTATATTTAATCGTTAAAAAAAACAATCAGTTTTCAGCGTAACGGTCGTTTCAGAGATAGAATAAAGAACGAGCTTCCACTGCAGATTTGAGACGATTATTCAAATGCTGTATGTTATCGTATTTTTAGATCTGAAGTCAGGCCCAGGCTGCCCACGCCAAAGTCTCCCCCAAATTTTTTTTTACTGCATTTTTAAGATTCTATGTTTTACAAAGGAGCGGTGATTTTTACTTGTATTGCTCTTTGTTTTGTTATTTCTGCTGGCAACCCTACAACTGTCTATTTGAGATCTTAGAGAATTCAAGAAAATTTTGGTCCAGACTTTTAAAACAGGCATTTCGAACCGTCAAATAAAGGTTGATAGGTGATTTCGATAAAGAAACCTTATTCGGGCTATAAGGGCGACGTTTCGAAGCCATAACTCAAGTGACCTGTAGTTTTGAGATAACGACATTATATCCTGTGAAGTTTAAGAAAAGGATCAGTTCTACAATCTTTTTCGTGTATATGGTATCTCTCTTAGATAGTTGAAGAAGCTTGCGCTGCCTGGCTCATTTTGTTATTTACATTTTGTCCTTGCAACTACGGTAGAAATTGTTATTAGGGGGCCCTAGTGTCCTATATTGGCATGAGAGTGGCGAATAAAATCTTAATGACATCTGCTATCAACAGTCCTTAACAACTTTTGTTTTTTATGGATAGATGACAAAACATTTTGAAATTCTTCTTTCTTTATGTGGCGCTACAGTTCACGGTGAACCAGAGCCTGCTTTTCGCAACCATTTATGTGTGCGTGTTATATTTTGGCCTGACAGGAAGTGACCTACAGTTTTTGCCGATTCCGAGCTGCGAGTTGAGAAGCTACTCGTGACAAATGATACTCTTTGAATGCTTGTCAGAGATTCAAAAGATTTGGCACCGTGAAAAAACTTTTAGGTGTTTACTGGGATTGAACCCGGGCAGCATTGCATAGTGTTCAGCGCACTAACCACAACGCCACGATGCTTCGGTGTTGAAATGATCGAATAGACGTTCCAAAAAAAATGTTAATGATGTGAATTTTGATGTCCACAAATTCCAAGAAACTGGGCCCAGTAGCAGATGTGGAATTAGCAGAGCAGGCCACTCAGCCGAAAACATTGCTGCCGTACGTGAAAGTGTAGCCGAGAGCCCGACATCGAACGCAGAAATTACATGAACCTTAATACCTAACCCAAATTGGACGTGTTGGCGATATGTGGTTCCAACGGTGCCACATGCCACACAGCCAATGCAACAAAACCTGTATTGCACGGGAAGTTCCCTGGACGCATCATCTCGTGAAACAGCTATGTCAAATAGCCACCGAGATCATGCGATTTGACACCGTTGGACTTCTTTTTTGGGATAATTTCTAAAAAAAGGTCTATGCCAAAAAGCCAACAACAATGCAAGAGCTTAAGAACGAGATAATAAGGCATTGGTAGATGAAAAATTGTGCCAGGGTGTTATCCTAGATTTGGACAATCATGATCCCCTAAATTTCGCACGGCTCTGTGCCGGTCAAAAAATAAACGGTTTTTCATTCATTTCATTATGAAATATTTTTTAATCCAAATTACATCCTGCAGTCTGCTTGGGCAGACACTGCGAAAATGACAGCGAAAATATAAGAGCAAAAAAAAACAGGTGCAATGCAGGAATACAGGCGAAGTCCCATAATAAGCTCACAGTGTAACATCGCTCTTTTCGGTTATTATACTCTGTCCACCCAACCGAATTATCAGTACAGGGAAGATAGGACGCTTGCCTCTCAGTCTGGCTGCAATAGCTTGCATAAACCTTTTGCCTTTTTAAGCTTTGACTGGGTTACCGTAGTATATATGACAAATCGAAAAGCAATACTCGTAGGGCTACCAGCCTGCTGATTTAAAAACAACACTCAAGAAATTTTAGAATGTTGTAGGGGGCATTTTATCGAGTAATTTAATGTATGAATGTTATGTATCGGAAACGATTAGTTTAAGAGATAGGTATAAGCTAAAAACCAAAAAAATACTCAGTATTCGTTTCTGTACTCACTATTCGTTACCACACCCAATATTTTCCTGGCCAAATAAACCTTTAATATAAAGCACAATACGCCAAAAAATTTCTTGAATGCATTTTAAGGCTTTCTCCAGAAAAACAAGAAACTGGAAACAAACAAAAAATTAGCGGCAAAACCCTCACATACTCAAATTTATTCATTGGTTCTCAAAGCACAAAATCCCAAAGTCCTTTAACAAAAACCACAGAAAAATCTGTAACGATTTGCTTTAATTTTGTAATGGTAACACTGCTTTGATGTTCATATTTTCCATACACACAGCGAGGGATGCCATCACCTGTGTGGCAGGCTAGTCATGATGCAATTTGGAATTTCCAGGAATTCACTTTTGTAATAAGAAAAGAAATTGTATGGATCCTCTACTATACAGTCTACATCTTTATGTTTCAACTCTTTATAGACAAATAACCCTTTATTTAATTAAAGCGTCCATTTAAGAGAGTCATTTTATTTGAAATGCTAGGAAAAAGTATGCGCGTCCGTTTATAGGAGCGCATTTTGCATCGGAAATTAGAAAAAAAAAGTTGGTTCTAGAAAATATGTCCGCAGTATGTATGTATGTATGTGTATGTATGTATGCCGCGAAACCCATGGGGAATATTATTATTATCTATCAATAAGCATTATCCAGAAATCACTCCAATGCAATAACTTCACTCTCATGGTGTATCTCTGATTGGCCCACCCTGTAGAAATATAATATCAACTGTAAGGTACCATAAAATGGGCTGACTAGCAACTGCGGGGTGACTAGCAACAATTTCCAATAGTCCAAAATTAAATAGAACGGCTTGTTGTACAGCATCGGGGTGACTGCCAATTAAAATAGGACCCATGTCTCATGTTTTGGTATACTCACATTGAGAGTACGATAAAAACTCAAGAAAATACAGTCAAAACGAAAAAAGAAAATGTTGCTTGTCACCCCATTTTACGGTAGTAAGCATTTGTATATTCAAATGAAATAAATATCTAAAAGGACATTTTTATACACTCATGCCTTCTACATTAGAAACTGCATCCCCGGGGAATCCCCATTATTCTTTCAAAACCTGCCGATGGTAAAGCAAAATATTCTTGATATCTCTACATAACCAACATTTAAGAAAAACAGAATATTTCTTTTTACATTTAACGTTTCATTAGCTGTAAAAAAAAAAAGGGAAGTATATTAAATGGTTCTGTAGATGCGGGTGAGATGAAAAGATTTAACCTTTTCAAAGGGACGCAACGGTAGATTAATGTTTAACTCCCATCAAAGAAGGATCTGATGATAGAAATCTGAAATGGCGATAGCTACCTAAAAACTGAACCTTTCCCGAAATCCTATGTTATTAGAAAAAAAAAAACTCTGAATGACTGTAATTCACTTGAAATGTCAATTGCCTTAAAACGAAAAATTGAAAACATTTAATCAAAATTGAATCAAAAAAATAATAATATACAAAAATAAATAAAATAAATCAATCAACCCTCAGATGGTGTCATTTAAGGGTCGATGTATGTAGTCACCCTTATGCCCTATTCGATCTTCATCACAACATCGAGGACTTGACATTTTTCCTATGCTCCATTGAAAACAAAATCCATTCGAGAGATTGTGCTATTCATCATCAAGAAAACGTCCGCACCTTTATAGTGGACACATGTTTTACCTGAGAAAATAAAACGGGCTTGAAAAGTGACCACATTTCCATCTTCGTAAAATCCTATGCATACATCTTTCTCTCCCCACTGGATGCTTTATGTCCCTTTTTCCCCGACCCGATAACCATCTAAATGTACTTTTACCTTGAAGCTATTAAAACTCGAAATTTTAGGGAAATGTCCATCGTAAAAATAAATAAACAAGTCACCTGTTCATGACGAAACCACGTAAAGGACATTTTGCCCAACAAAACAACACACATAGTCATTTTTTGAAATAAAATGTGGAGTAAAAATACCTCTCCCCAATTCGATGAAAAGGTCCTGCCGTTGACAAACAACACCAGTTCTGGTTTCATTTTTAAACTCCGGTGCGGCGCCTGGCCAATCAATTGATTTAACATTAAATTAGAGAAGTTTATATGTCCACACATGAGATGTGCACAATAAATTACCAATCGATGGTAACCCCACTACCACCCCCTCGTGTTCGCTCTTAGTTTTCCTTCAGCTATCCCATGTTTAAGTACTGCAACATCTGTGCGCGGTCGCATTTGTTATACTCAACTCAATTTAAGTTGAACAAAAGAAAGGAAACCAAGAGAGAGAAAAAAGGATACCTATCGAGAAATCGACAAAGCATGGCAAATCGAGTGCGGGCGGGCGGGGGCAGAGTTTGAATTGTAGCAATGCCACCCAATTAATCTTCCATTTCGATTAGATTGTATCCAGTTGTCGTGTACGAGTACGAATTCGAGTATATCCATGTTCATTGGAAAACCGCAACACTTACTCTCTGGCCCCCCCTTTCTCGGTTGTATCAGCTTCTTGGTGAGTCCTTGTTTATGGTCATCATTATCCGTGTACCTACATATATCAATGGATAATATCCTTCTCTCGAGTTTTTCAATTTGTTTTCCCCGTTGTTTTTTATTTTTTTTGTAAGTCCTTTAAGAGTAGATCCATATCGATGTTCTCGAATGTCCTTTGGAGAAAAGCAAAATAAACTGCATTTTAACCAAATACACTGTCACACAAGCAAACACACTCACACACGTAGTACGGATGAAAATAAAACATCAAAGAAAAATCAAGAGACAGAGAAGACGAAGGTAGAAGGACTGCGTAAAGTACCCCCAAGGAAATCCAGTTGAGTGCATTTCAACGAATTGGAAGCCCACATGCATATATCCTTTCGATGTTTGTTGCTTTATTCCTTTTTATTTTCTATTGAACCATGTGGTGGGATAAAAATTGCGGTCTAATAACTCGGGATATTTACTGGATATGGTCGGCAGTTAAAGAGGAGCTGCAAAAAAAGGACGAAAAGAAAGTGTCATGTTTGTCATGTAACGATAGAAGGTATCCCGGTTTGGTACAGCGATTGGGGAGGAGGAGCTATAAGAGGATTTGCTACCTGATTTGTTGACCGTGGATTTCGTTTTTTATTTGTTTTTTTTTTTTTTGGGAGGAAGAAGAAACGTTATCAAATAATGGCTTAAGGATTGGATTTAGACGGCGCTGATGCATGATGGTTCTTAAGATAAAAGGATATTGGAATTGGAATCTGAGAAATTTATTTGTACCAAAAAATGGAGCAGTATTTGTTCCTCTTCTAACTGTTGTGGAGAATAAAAATAGAAGAGAAGTGCGTCCTTAAATTATGTTTTTTTTTAAGTTTGCGAAAAATGGAATCGAGGCACTCATGGCACACACACTGGCTATGTTTACCGCAAAAAGGGTTTCGACACCTACCACACGTAATTTTTGTGTTCCAGTCATTATCCCTTGAACTGATTGCACATATTTTTTGCAGGATTTGGCTCAACTAACAGCCTTTTCTTTTTTAAAATATCTCCCAAGAGAACCTGGGAATTTGCAGGTAAAGTTGGCAAACTAAATCTTTTTTCCAATCCTGATATGTTCCAATGTAAGCTTTTTTTGGGGGTTGATTTGAAGCTATTTTCAGCATACATCCACTATGTTGAAAATACTATGAAACATAACCAACAGTCCGCCTGGATACATTGTACCTGTGACAGAGTTGGTCCATCATCTCAGGTATTTGGTGTCTCGTATCAGGATCTGCTTGACAACAAAGGGACCATTTTGTTTTATTTGAACTTTGGCGCGCACAGTATGACAGAAGAAGAAGTTCGTCAGAAAAAGCTAATTTCGCTGTTTTGCGATCGCCATGGGTCAGCTCAATTCATAATGGGTCAGGTGGTATTCATGCATATTGCAAAAACGTTTTCCTTTGAAACTAAAACAGGAGGACTAAACATTAAATACATTTTTTTATTTTTTTTTTTTAATTTTATCCTCAAACACTTAATAACACATAACATTTTATTTAATTTATTTAACGAAAACTTGAAAATATTACAATATACCTACCGTCGGGTCTAGCGGACCCGGACGACTGAATCGCACATGCACATATGAGTAGGTGATTACCGGCCGCCCACTGACGTTGTTTCAGATCACCTTGAATGACGTCATACAAGAATTTTATTAAAGTTATTAACTCGTACGGAATTACTCATCTTTTTCCAATATACACAAAAACCAAACAAAATTAAACTTTTAAATAATCCACATCAGCACCGGGATAGTTCACAATCACGATGTTCACAATGCATTTTGAAACGTGAAGCAATGTTACGATGCCTATGTCTGAACATAGATTAGGTCTAATTAGGTTTGGTCATTGACCGTCTTCCAAAATAAGTAATAATGTTTGAAAGTAATCCGAATCCGAAGTGGCTATATAAATGAATACTCATTGTCGAAATACAATTCTCATTGGTGGGTGTTAAGTACAATCCAATAGAAATTTCCCAGACAAAACACAAATTTCGATTTTTTTAGATTTTCCGACTTTTGATTTGGGTTTTCCCGAATTTTCTTTTTTCTTACCACCCCTGTATTGAGACGAACGAAACAAAAAAGAATCATCCAAATCGGTCGAGCCGTTCTCGAGTTTTTGCGAGACTAATGCACGGCAATTCATTTTTATATATATAGATAGATATGTAGATAGAAATATAGATAGATAGAAGAAGAAGATAGATAGAGAAGAAGATTTTGATTCATCAGAAATCAAAACCGGGACTAAGAATACAATTGAGTATTAAAGCCCTTACCCGATCGGACTAAGGAGACTCTATATAAGACCCTTATTATCCCCGTCTTGCTATATAGAGCTGAAGCATGGACTTTATCGAATGCGGATGAAGATATCATTGGTCGTTTCGATAGAAAAATCCTACGTAAGATATTCGGTCCCGTTTGCGTTGACGGGTTTTGAAAGTAAAAATTCAACCACGAACTTAAAGTAAAAATTCAACCACGAACTATACGAGCTGTTAAGCGACATAGTCTAAGTCAAAAAATGGGCATTGGGCGCTTAAGATGGCTAGGACATGGAGAGCAAACGGATATCAATGCTCGGGCCCGCAGAGTATTCGACTCCAACCCGGATGGTCAGCGCAGAAGAAGACGACCTCGCCTAAGGTGGCATGCATAAGGACCTCAACCAACTTGGAGTACGCAACCAGGGTTACCTTTGGAACCCTTTGGGGTCAAATTGAACATTTTTTGATCGCACGGACCACAGGACCCGCCTTTTCGAAAACCATCGAAATTTGACCCTTTTGAAAAAAAAAATAGGATCCTTTTGGACCCTTTCTGGAAATTGGGAAACAATAATTGATACATTCAACCGAAAACACATTCACCTCTTATAGCAGACATCGCCATCGGCAGCAATCTCACTTTTGCATTTACCCGATTTCTATCTATGAATGTTTTTGCCAACGCCAGATAATGGGCCCACGCGCCATTCGCGAAAATCTACGAAAAGTTACTAAAACCCGTTCGCGTACGCAAAAGTTTAGTAGTTTTTTTTTTTTTTTTTGTAAAAGAGAGTTCTCACAAGAGAGTAAAAAATTCCCCCTTGCTACGAATTTTAGCACAAGAAATTTCTTTGGGCAGATATATGAAAACTGTTACATCGAACTTAATATAGGTTCCATGTTTTGTTGTTCAACGCGTTCGTTTACTTTTTCGTAATTTTACTATCTTTGAGAGAATTTCACCCCATATTTGGTGCAAAAAGTACGCGAATGAACCTCTCGTAAATGAACTGATTTTTTTTTTCTTTTTGCTTTGTGTATTTTTATAGCAATTGAATTACAAATAAATAAAAGTAATAAACTAATATTAATCCTATTCTCAAATTTTACATGGGAACCCTTTTGTTTGCCAGGTACCCTTTTTAAGACCCTTTCCGAACATTTTCAGAGGTAACCCTGTGCGCAACTGCAGGCAGTTAGTTAAGGGCCGGACTAACTAGAAAGGGTTTTTGGTTGAGGCCTTAGTCGGACCTTACTAATTTCAAAGAAACCGGTCAATGGAGAATATTGCCGTTGAGCTACGACAAAAAAGAAAACTCTTGAACTAAATGTGATCTTGAGCTAGATGGTGCAACTCCCCACTTCGCTTGCGACGTAAGCAGTTAAAATTCCCCAGCAAAATTAACTCGGGGTGTCGCACATTTTATTGACCCGTAAGATCGCCCAACCCTACGGCATCTGATGATTATTGCAAGTAAGAGGTATGGTATGTGAAGAAACCGACCAATTTTTACGATCTGAAACAATCACTTCGCATAATATTTGGAGCGATTCCCGCCGCAGTTATTGTGCTCTCCAGGCAATTATGAACCACTTTTCCAGATGTCACACAAGAAAATGTATTTTTAAAAATAAATTAAGACTCAAATTAATGCTTAAAAGCGATTTGAATCTTTATGGTAGATACGTTGAACTGGAAGAAGTCAGAGGTTCAAGCTTCGAGACATAGAGGCTGATTTACCATCAAAAGAATTCTGATCATCCTCCCCATTCAAATCGGTCACACCCTCAAGCAATTCTCTTTCATTTTATAAGTTTTCAATTCATTATCCATTTTTATATACTCCTGCAAATACAAACACAAAACCGTTCCGTTCCGCAACTGCTTGGGCCAATTTCTTAGTCTCGCCTCGCCCAGCGATTATTAGCGAGACATTTGACAGAAACAGACCCACCCCCCCCAATTTGCACTTAACCAACTTAAGTGAAGCCACCAGTTGACTTTTATGTCGAGACGAAAAGAAAATAAGCAAAAAAATAAAGAGAACCTCCTCACCAAAGGTCACAAAGTTTATGACATTATAAGCCACACTTCAAATGACATCGAAAAATGGCCCCACCCAACCGAAAAAAGGGAACGTTTTCCACTGCCAAACCCAAACAGAAGGCCGTTCCGGTATACGGCGAATTTTCTAGGTCTGCCTAATGAAGGCAGAAACCCACTCTCTATATTCATACATATGGAATATGTTTCTCAAATAAGCCAAACGAAATAAAAAAATAAAAATAAATAAAACCAGTTGACATGTTTTTCATTTCAATTTCATTTCTCCTGCCAAAAACTCTGATGGTTCTGGTGGGCGATGGTGGCAGCTACGCGGTGGACCGGAAACCTTCTCTCCACTGAATATAAATCCCCGCCCTAAGGGTAGTGGATGCTACACACACACACACTTACATACTAGTAGGCTAGCTTAGTTGGCCACAAAGAAACTTGTTGCTTGCGGTATACCCACCCACCCACGGTATACGAGCATGAAATCATGTTTATTTCGGTCAATGTACCCCGAGTAACCCTTTTAGGCAAATTGGAATGTCTCTTTGTGTGTGTATGAGTGTTTGTTCGTGTATGCATGCATGCGTAGCTTATTTAGTTTTCGGGTAATGCTGCTTCTGGAGAAAATCTTTGTTCATTTTGTGGCGAAATAATTTTTGCCCCTAATCCAGTAGACTTACCCGTAAACGGAATGCCTGTGGTATTTGACAAAAGTCAACAAGTCAAAGGGTTGTTATGGTTTGTGCGTCGAGAGGCTTGTGTTATTGAAAAAAAGTTAGTCATTGAATTTTAGGCTGACTGTGTTATGTACATAAGGACCATGTGTATAGGGGCTGGAGTTACGAGTACATACAGCATACAATGCGAGTCACTGGATGATGGAAACTTTCTTCTGCGATATGCGAGTAAACCTGTTACAAATGTGCATATGTATGTATATACCTTACCTTGGAATTAGATACATATTTAAAAAACCAAACAGATATACAATTAAAGATGCAATCCCCTTATTCTATTGGGAGTTGGAATTATTTCTTAGCATTTGTTTGTTTATCACAAATCATATTGCTCAACGTTTTGTCCATCGCTAGCCACTAAAGTTTTTCCAATCTTTCGGGTAGGATACGAATACCATGTCAGAAGAACGCCTCATCTCTAGATGCAATCCACGAATTGACCCATTTTCTGCAGTCTTCATAAGAAGTAAGCTTCTGCTCCAACAGGCCATGAGTCATCGATCGCAATAAGTGATAATTAGAAGGACCAATGGCAGGAGAATAGGACTTCCCATTTGAACGTTTCCAAGTATGTTTTGAACGGAGCATTTTCGTGTTGCAAAATAACTTTGTCGTGCCTTTCAAAGTATTCCGGCGGTTTTTCCTTCACTGTACGGTTCAAGCGCTTTAGTTGTAGTCGGTAGTGATCTTCAGTAATAGTTTCATTCGGTTTATGCAGATCATAGTAGACTACACCCTTCTTCTGATCCCACCAACTACAGAGCATGGGCTTGGATCCATGGATATTTGGCTTCGCCATTGATGCTGATGATTGGCCGGGTTTAATCCATGATTTTTCGCAATTGCGGTTGTCGTAATGGATTCACTATTCATCAGCAGTGACGGTTTGATGCAAAAATTGGTTCCTATTCTGCCGTCGAAGCAGCTGTTCATAGATACAAAAAAAAAAACGCATTTGGACGTCCAATTGTTTCAATTCGTATAAGACCCAATTTTGGATCATTCCGATGGCTAAGTTATTTTCCTTTCATTGACAAGTCAACTCACAACGATTCAGACAATACTTGAATTGTCGAGCGATTCCTCTAATTCTTCATCTTCATTTTCGAAGTTTTCCGGCTGCCCAGGTCGTTCCTTGTCTTCCAATTCGAAATCAACACATTTAAAACATGCAAATGTTTGAATATTTTGGATTTCAAATCTTAATTTGTTATGTTTTTCTCCATTAACAATGAGCATGCGCATGCCCATAATGTTTTTATATTAGCACCTTACGACGATTTGGAATTAAATCATACACTCGTCCGATAAGAGTTTTTTTCCATTACTTTTTGAAGATAATATCACCATTTTGGACTTTTTTGCCGCATACTTAATCCTTTTGGCGATAAGTTCTCACCCACTTGTCGGATATTATCTTTGAGAGCTTCCAGAGTATGTGGGTTGTTCTGATAGAGCCGTGACCATGACTTCAAAAAAGTCAAAAAAAAAAGAGGTCTGGAGCGGTCAACTAGGGCTAGAACCACATGCTGTTCAGTCCGAATTCATCAATATGAATATCAGCTCGGTGTCCTTTTTGACTGTAGACTTAAGTTCGATTCCCATATTATTATGGGATTAAGATTAAGATACTCGATCCATGTATATACGTACTTTCTTTTGTTGATTATTCGTCTAATAATCGAACAATGTTGCGGCTGATAACGGCACTGATGTTGGCTTTGAATGTTTCAATTAAAATGGCCCAAAAGAAAAAAGGTGCACCTTATTTCACATGATATCGGCGGCCAATTTCGATCACCATTTTGAGAATTCACTCCTTGGATATAAATATCGCCCACATCAATACTTTGAAGTTCCGGTCATAAAAATGTATTGATCATGACTCGATAACGCAATCCATTCACGGTTACAGACGCACCCGAATTATTTTCAAAGAAGTAAGGCTCACATCAATTAACGGCAATCATTCTTGGATTTTCTAAGCCCCAAGTGCGGCCATTCTGATTTTTTACCAAAGGTGATGGAAGATATCAAGATTTTAAATTCTTGATCAATTCAATTCAATTTCCAACACCCAATTGGAAAAATTCTGCACCGTTATAAGATAAAATTGTCCAAGAGCTCAAATTTCGGAACCAATAATTGTTAAATTGCTGGACGAGAAGGTGCTTCACATCGACCGGGAAAACTTAAAACTTTTCCAAATAATTGAGCGCAATTTTCACAATTTTTATAGTGAATGTTAAAAATTTCAGTGCGTGAGTAAAAAACTTTTTTATTTGCTATAGTTTTGATTTGCACATATGGACGAAGGTACGTATGTATGTCATCGTCAATACATAAAATTGCTAATCCTTTTTGTTTTTTCCTTATTCCACCATTTTGCGATCATTTACACCACCCCGACAGCCGTGTCGTCAGCAATGAACAACCAAATGCTATAAACTTTTTATTCAACTCGCACACGTGAGAAGCTAAAAATGATTGCTGAGGGAATTAAAAGGATTTCGAAACAGCATGAAAAAAACAAACAATTCTCTATCGCCTTCAATTGTGAATCTATTGGATCAATTTGTGATGGCATTCCATATTCAACTGGTTTCATAGTATGTTCCTACACTGTTTGCTTTCCCTTTTCCAACATCAATTATTCAGTACGTTCGACGAGTATCAATCAAGGACACAACAAAAAGGAGCAACAGCAACATAACACGAAGCAAAATAAAGGACAGCGTTGTTCTAACAGAACATAGTACTCCTAGCCTACGGTATAAAATTCATAGAGAAACAGGATATATGTACATAGTATGCACATCAACATAAAAGAAAACTGACCACAGGATGCGTGTACAACAGCTGACCTAAAATTAAATCGATATTCTCATTCCGGTAAGGACTAAGCAGAATGCAAAAATGAAAAAAAAAACACCTCGTCTCTCATCTCAACCACTTTCGCATCCTGTAATTGGAAAAAAAATGAATAAAGAAGTACAGAAGAACATCGCAGGACTCTTCAACGATACACAGCAATTTACACGCCCAGTAATTTTCCCATTTTGTAGCAATTGCCAAGTCACGTTTATCCTGCTGCTACTGCTCACTACTACTGGCTTGGCTATACTGCAAATCTAATAATAACAATTCAACAACTTTTATTGGATAATTTGTGCACAAAAAGAAGAAAAACAGAAAGAAATACCAAAGTGGACTCTGGAAATAGTGTAGGCGGACTATCCAGAAGGGCAATAATGGTAGTTGGCTTGGTTCCGACTAACGGTATAAGATCAGAGGTGTAGGTAACGATGAAAGGTGCTAAGTTGGGTGTTGGTGAAATGAATTTACTCAGAATTCATCAGAAAATTAGATTTTCTTCCCACGCCCAACCCCTCCCACGAAAAGTCCTGCCAGCGAGTCCTTGTCGTTGTTTGAGTAGAATTAAATACACTTTGATCACGTTCAAATTGCCGGACGGACATTAGTGATGAACTCAGAGAAGCGTTACCTTGTTTTTAAGATGGACAAATGGACACAGTAAGTAAGGCAGTAAGGAAGGAGAATAAGATATGTTGCTGTAATTGTAACTGTAACAGTATCTTATTAAATGACTTAAATGGCCTCCAAATTAAACTTTAATTTGAGCATTTTTTTTCTCTCATTGTTTAAAGGTATTTTGTGATATGATATTCAAATTAAAGAGGAATTTGTTTTAATTCTACGTTACGTACCATTCCGCCCATTCTGAACACCACGCCATCATCCCCGTAGCCAGACAAATATTTCGGGGAGGATATGATCTTTGAAATATATATTTTTATTTTTAAGTTTAGGAGCGATTGAGGAAAAATAATCTTAAATTTCAATTTCCATTTTTTTATTGACTAGTAATTATAACAAAAGTAGGAATAGGTTAAAAAAAAAGTAACTAAGTATATTCAACATAACAAAGTAAGGAAGCATATCACACTAGTCATACTTAATATATAAATCTCAATGTGACGCTCTTACCTGTCAATCTTACGATTCGATAAGCACAAAAACTAACGCACACAATGAAGTAAAACTTCGTATTCCAGTTCATTAACATCCTGTGCCTATTATAGGCCGATTTTTAAATTAATTTATTCGCAATATTATTTATATTAATGCAAAAATAAAAACACTCTAACAAATGCCACTTTCTTGCAAAATGTCACTTATTCAAACTAAAAATACTTACAATCCACACATGTGGATCAGCATGATGTTACGATATTTTTGGAGGCCAAGTTAAGCCTTAATGGAATTCTAGCCACAAAGCCCTCGTTTTTGACTATTTAAAACAGATTCAAATTCGAGCTAATAGGTACCTAGCAGAAGTCGCCCTAATAAACTGAATCGTTTTCCCGAGTCCGTTTATAAATGCCTGCAATCTCTTAACAATAGGTATGTTTGCTGACTGGTAATTTTACGTAAAATTACTTAAAACTGCCAAAAGTCAAGACAGCCAAATGAGGTGTCAAGCAATTTAATGAGAGTGTCAAAAAATGCCCCCTCTTGCGAAATCGTAGTACATCTTTTCCATGTAGTAAGCGAGTGACATCTTTCAAACAGCAATCTGACAATTTGTGAAATGTCAATCACTATTCGTTAGCGAAATAAAAGAAAATTAGTTTTTTGTGAAAATATTTAATAGTTAAAAAAGAAGAAAATCGGATTTTCCCCCAGTTTTGATCACAATGTCCCATTTTGATCACAAAAAGTCACCAAACAGACCTATTAATGGGGTTACCCCAACAAATAAGAATTTAATCCTTGCTAGCGTTGTAAGTTACCAGAAAGATCAGATATTCAAGTTGCAGCAGATCTTAGTACCAACTGTATGTAAATGATTAGATTAGTAATCCAACCATGACTGGTCCATTTCGTGAGACGCGAACTGTATGGCATGCTGTATGTTATGCAAATTTGGAAGCATATTTTCACTGATATGGGCTTCAAAGACGATAAAGGGAGCTGCAGCCTTATTTCGGAACGAAAAAAATCTCGAAAATCTATTTGATAAATAATAATCTCGAAAGCAAAAATCTCGAATCAACAAAATCTAGAAAGTTCAAATATGTATCTCGAAAATCTTTATTTCGAAAAAATTATTTTTCAAGATTTCTAAAATCTCTTCATTTTACTGCAAAAGTAATTAAAACGGGTCCAAAATGTAAATTCTGTAACTTTTTTGAAAATAATAAGAATTTAACAATCTTTTTACAAGATTTTTTTTTTAAATGTACTGTAATACTGTTTTTACTGTATACAAGAAATAACTCTGCATATTATTACATAGTATAAATGTGTGTGTGTCTAATTACTAAAATAACTCATTTATTTACTCAAAATATGTATTAAGATTATAAATGCATTGATACCTCCTATATAAATATTTGAAACTCAAGTTATAGGCATGCCCCTTACTTACTTAGTTGGCGCTACAGCTCGATGTGAACCTGGGCCTGCTTCTCGCAACCATTTGTGTGTGCGTGTTATATTTTTTGCACGAATGGAAAGGACCTACAGTTTTTTGCCGACTCCGAACGGCGAGTTGAGAAGCTCAATCGTGACAAATGATACTCTTTGATGCTTGCCAGACATTCGAAAGAGGTGGGCACTGTGAAAAAATTTTAGGTGTTTGCGGCGGGATTCGAACCCAAGACCGCTGGCTCAGTAGTCCGACGCACTAACGACTTGCGCTACGGTGCCCACGTAGGCATGCCCCTTAAATATCCCATAAAACTTTTTTCTTCTTTCTCGTCCATGATTTTCAAAATATAATATTTTGTTCTTTTGGATATTGTACAGACCAATGTGTGGACTTCCCTTCAAAACTTTTCGCGTTTATGCCAAGACTCAACTTTAGTTTGTGTTCTTAGCTTGTGTAAGCTTAGTCGTGCTTGTTCGGTACATGACCAAAAGGAAGGCATATTTATTGGTTTTATATTAACCATGTCCACGTCCACGTCGATAAGATTTCAGAAGACCTGTTTGTATTGATTAAACACATTTGCATGCATGAAAAGTGAATCAAACACTTTTCTATATAAATAAATCTAGAATTGATATTAATTTTTGAGACAATGGTAATATAATTAGAAAGCGCATAATGTTACCATTATCTCAAAAATTAGTATTAATTCGATATTTTTGCAATTCGAGTTTTTTTTTTTTTAGATTTTTGCTGTTCGAGATTTTTTTCGAGATTTTACTTTTCGAGATTCATGCAAACCCATTTTAAACCTATTTTTCGAATCATATTTTCCAAACAGTGCTTCAAATAATTCCGGACCTAGGCGCCGACACAGATCAAGTGGATATTTTCAAATTCGGAGACGCTCAGCCAGTGTTGCCAGTTAGTGGGGAATTCCCCTTTTCGTGGGGATTTCAGTTAAAAATTTGATGAAAGGGGAAAAGGGGGATCTACTCCTTTCTAGAACGAAATATGGGGAAAATAAAAATAGTATGTCAATAACTCTTAATTGAGTAACAAATAACAAAACAGAACAACATGTTAATAGCAATGCGTATAAACGTAACTACGCCTGATCAGGGATGGAAAAGTCGATACAATTGTATCGAATTCGATACAAATGAGTTTGTTCAAGTACAAAAGTACATTTTGCCCTAATTCGATACATTTAATCCATCTGTATCTTTCAAGCTCTTTAGCATGCTATATTTTCAAAAAAAAAAGAAGAAAATCGAGTCAATTAATAACGACACATACTTATGTAGGTAGTTTTGTTTTAAATTTTACACATAGCGTTAACTGATTTGACTTATAGTCGAAACTTGCGAAACAAGAAACTTTTAAGGAACTCATCCTGTTATACATTTGACGTACGTGGCAATATTTTGAACATAAATGTGCGAAATGAGAGCATTAAGCATGAAAAGACGTACTTAACTATGAACTGAACGTGTATATTAAACTAAAGTGCTTTTGTTTGTAAGATTTTAGCTGTTCAATGGTTAAAAACTAGCACAGAAAATCACAGATTCGTGAAAAATGTTAGATCAAAGTTAGAACAGAAAAGTACAGCCCATATGTTAGTTGTCAAAAATAACAATTTCATTATAAACTATTGTACTTATGTTTTCCAAATTATTTATAGCGTTTTACAATAATTCGTTTCCCTTTTTCCGATTGAATTTCGATCAGTTTATATCTAATTATTAGATGAACTCTGATTTTGTGATCTTGCATTTGGTAAACTTTTCTCGTCGATTCACTTTTCACGTCGAGTAAAAAAAATCAAATATGCAATAACAGCTACCTATGTACCTCAAGAGCAAGTAGGAGCAAGATTTCCCGTATTTTTCTGTTCTGGAAGATCAGTTTCGGATAGACATTTTTCTCACAGAACACAAAACCTTGTAATTTTCTGCTCAGAACAGCCTCACTGAACAGACATTTTGTAATGAAGCTATTGTTAATTTATTTTTGTTTGTTTTGTTTTGGAAAATGAAATATTTTAAGTTTACTTTCATACGGAAAATAGATTTCAATACAATTGGCTCCATTTCAGTACAATCTTAAAACAGTTTTAAGTACAACTCAAAACTGCCATTTTCGATACCTGCGCCTGATTGGAAAGTGAGCCATATACATGAGTTCATTTCAAATGCATTCAAACAAATGGATTAGGACGTTAGGTGGATCTGCTTTAATTTTAAACGCACTTAGGAACATTTATTTTTTTTTAAAAACTTAATATTCTAATGTACATAATTAACCATCACTAAATTCTCTCGTTCTTTTTCATAATAATCGGGAATTTTTATTTATTTTTCAATAAAGAGATTTTGCACTGCTCCGATTAAATTTGTACTAGTCTGTTTTTTAGTATGTTTCAACGCTCCCAAAAACTATCAGAAACTACGAAAACCCGTTTACATACGAAAAATTTTTGGTAGTTTTTGTAAAACAGAGCGCTGCAAGCTTTAGCACAAGGAATTTCTTTGGGTAGATATACCATATGAAAACTTTCAAATCTTTCAAATCACATAATTTTTTTTTTAATATGGATGCGAACGGACCTATTGCCTTTTGAAAATTTCTTGTGGGGAATCTATGGGGAACGCCACCACAAAGAAAGGGGAAAAAGGGGAAGTTTAAGGTCTGTGATGGGGAATTTCACTTAAAGTGGCTGGCAACACTGCGCTCAGTAGTCCAACGCAATAAACACTGAGCCACCCGCAGTTATTCGCCTCTAAATACTGAATTCTGAAAAAAAATCTAAAAATCAGGCTGCCATTCTGACAAAGACAAGAGCCAAGACTAAGATGGAGCACTGGAATGAGCGTGTTCGACGAACAGAAGGAGACACTCCTTAAAACTCTCAACGGTCTGAATTGGTTGGAATTGATTTCCACCCATTTAAGGCGATCACCGAGAGAAAAAAAACAGCATTTACCGCTACCTATACTTCTCAGAATTTCAAATATCTAAAGATAAAACGTTAGATTTTTTTCCTTTTAATTTCCCCATCCTTACACAATTTTCTTCTTCTTTTTGTTCGCACCCACATTGTGTACTTAAAGGCCGAGACTAAGGCACCCTTAACAGTTAACACAATCGATGAAACGACAAATGGCACGTTAAAAAAATGTATTCGTATTGTCGCACTTATCCTGGCACCACACCACCAACCCCACGTTGTGATTTTTGCCGATTCAAGAATAAAAGCAGAAGGACATTGAACAAAAAAGGACGAAGAAAAAAAGCAATAAATACGTCTCTCTCGGTGTCTTTGTGGTTCTCGTTTTGAAATCGGACATTTCACACCTTTTCGAGAAGCGAGCTTTGAATTAGTTTTGCGTTTTACGGTCGGGTAAACTCGAAAAGGTGGCTCCCTTTCCCTACCGTTATCGTCGGTTTTAAGTGTTTTCATTTAAATTCAAAACTTGTACCTCTTGGCAGTGGGATTTGTTTATTGCTTTAAGTCGAAAGGATTTTTATTTTTAAGGCGCCAACTAGTGGATTTTTTTTAATGGGTGGGGTTCTCTTAAATTGGAATCAGAAGTCAGTCGAATTTTATAGAAATGTACCAAGTACTAAAATCCGGTCAACACTTTGGACACTCTGTTATGGTCATCTTGTTCTTATAACAACGTCTATCAACGATAAAATTGGATGGAGTCTCCTCGTAAAACGGGGCGCTGAGTTAGATTTTAGCTTCAGCGATCCGATATTTTGCTATCAGCTGTTATTTAGCTGGGTGTAAATTTTTAAGGGGTAAGAGCTCTTAAACACATAAAATCACTCTATTTTAAAGGTAATCGCTTTTCATCCACATTCCATACTGTACTGCTTCTGTTTGATAACTAAGGACTAAAACAAGCCAAAAAACTCTGTCAACGAAGGGAGTTAAAAAAAAATGAGCACGATATAGATACTTATTGCTACAAATGTTACGACGTTGACATTTTAAATACTCAAGTATTCAGTTGACAAAAAATTAAGTGTAAAAAAATAAACCCCTATATAAATACGTTATTGTAACGGCATGTACTCTGAAAATCATAGTTTCGGTTCATCTTGTTTCGTACTTTTTAGTTAGTTTTTCCCGTAGTCGGGTTTTAGTTTTTTATTTAGATACATTTTAGTTTCACAAAATATAGGGTTTTTCAACAGGGACGCTACAAAAGTCAACAACGAATCGAAATTATTAAAATTTACTACCGAAATTCGGAGTCAGTGGCCTCAACGTTAAGAGCGCTACGTCCAATTTATGGTCGTCATAATCGTCCTAGCAGATCAACAATTGAGCGTCTAGTGGAAAAATTTGAATTCACAGGCACAGTACAAAATGTTCCCGTGCCAGTAAGATAAAGAAGTGCCCGTACCCGTAGTGTCGAGAATATTGCTGCCGCTGAGGCTTCAGTTGAAGAAAGCCCAAATGTGTCTCTCACACGTCGTTCTCAAGCGTTGGGCATCTCTGTGACGTCGTTGTGGCGAATTTTGCGAAAAGATCTTGGCCTTCAGCCTTACAAGATTAAATTGACGCAAGAACTGAAGCCGCTTGACCACCAGAAGCGTCGTATGTTCGTAACAACTTGAAAATGATTCGGATTTTCATCGCAAAATCATCTTCAGCGATGAGGCTGATTTCTGGCTGAATGGCTTCGTCAATAAACAAAATATGCGGTATTGGTTAGGCAGCAATCCACACGTACTCCATGAGTCATCATTGCATCCCGAAAAAATTATGGTTTGGTGTGGTTTTTGGGTCATTGGGCCGTACTTCTTCCGTGATGATCAATACCGGCACGTTACAGTGAATGGGAATCGCTACCGTTCAATGATAACTGAATATATTTGGCCCCAATTGGATGATATGGACTTGGAGGACATGCGGTTCCAACAGGACGGCGCCACAAGCCACACAGCGAATGACACAATCAATGAAATGGTCCAGTCGCTTGGCCGCCTCGGTCGTGCGATTTGACGCCGTTAGACTATTTCCTGTGGGGCTACGTCGAGTCTATGGTCTATGCCAACAAGCCAGCGACGATTGATAAACTTCGTACGAATATCAAACGTGAAATTGCAGCAGTATCGGCCGATCTATGCTTGAAAACCGTCGAAAATTGGGTTCAGCGTCTGGCCATGCGAAAGAAATCGAGTTCCATACATAATGGAATCGAACGACTTTTTAGAAACAAATATTAATTTTTCTGAAATTCATGCTTTGTAACCAATATTTTAGAAATAAATTTGGACTAAAAAATAAACGTTCAGTATAAATTTTGAAAACATATCCAAATGTGAGCGAAAACGGCCAGTCAAAGAAATAGTAGTGCGTTTTACATTTATCTCTAAAAAGGACAAATTTAGTTGAAAATTTCAATCATAAAAAGAGTTCGAGTATTTTACCTAAAATCAAAACTTAGTTGTATGAACTCTATTTGAGATAACTGCCGCTAAGCGTCGCTGCATGGAGTTGGCCAGATTTTCATACTTTTCTGCCGTTATCGACCCCCATGATTGCTGCATAACTGCGTAAAGGTAATTCTTGTTAGTTGATTTACAACAAGCAACATCCTTCTTAACGTCGCACCAAACGTTCTCAATCGGGTTGAGATCTGAAGACTGTGCGGGTCATTCTAATACATCGACATTGTTACCAAAAAACTACTACTTAGCAAGTTTGCTTGTATGCTTTTGGTCATTGTCTTGTTGGAAGGCCCATATTAGAGGCATTTTATCCGTAGCATAAGACAGCATGATTTCTTCCATGAAATGGACCCATAGATGTTGACGCATTATTTTTTCGAATCAGTAGATGGGACCAAAACCATAAAACGAAAAGCATGCCATTGTGCTAGATCATCCATGTTTTATTGTCTTTATTGTAAATTGTAGATTATATTCGGTATTTGAAGGCCTTCTTACATATAGATGAGATCCCTCTCCGCTATCCAACACGATTTTGGATTCGTCTGACCGCAAAAAATTCCTCCATTTCTCTACCACTTTAGGTGTTCTTTGGCAAAATTAAATTTTCTGGTTACATGTTTTTCGTCTACAAAGGCACTTTCCGCGGACTATGGGCTGCTAAATCATTCTCTCGGAAACGTCTACGACCTGTTTCAATACCAGCATCAGCGCTAAGTTATGTCCTTAAGCTGCGTTGCTTGAGTAAAAGGATTGACCCGTGAATGCCTGACCACCCTTTTTTTTTAATTTCGGAGATATAACCGGCTTACGCCCACGTTTATCTGGCTTTGGTTAGTATTTTATCGCATTTCTGATAACAGCTGGTGAGCAGTGAGCAAGGTCTTTAATTTCGGAGCAAGTATTACCTTTCAAAATTAGCTTTTTATTCTTCCCATTGCTGACAAAAATCTAAATAAGTTTTGCATACATGGTTTTATAAATTAATCAGAGAACACAATGCTAATCTCTTCAGAACTTTTCGATGCTAGAAAATAGTAAAATTTAAATTGTATTCACAATGTACGCGAGGCACTACTATTATTTTGACCGGCAGAAATCTATTCCTCTTTTTAACTCCTTTTAATAAAGGATGCACATTTTACAAATAACAATAAAACGTGAGCATATACAGTTGTAAAAAAAATATGTGATGCTCTAATTTTAAAACTATTTTCAACTATCAATTGCCATAAAAAACAGTCTTAACAGAAAAAAAACAACTTACAAATTAAGGTTGGATTCACACTACTATTTTGTTGAACGCAACTGTATGTACTACTTGTCAAACCCTTTCATTTTATACCGCCATCGCCATATTGAATTTAGAATGACGTCATATCGTATTGTATTTCTACACGCCAAGCCCTTTCATTTGATACCAGATCAAGGCGGGTGTAAAAGAGACGTAAAAAGAGGGAATCCGCCATAAAAAATTTTAATTACATTTCATGTTTAACTGCATTGTCTTTAGTGCAGAACCTGTATAAAAAATACAATTTTACAATTGCACAGAGCAGTATTTAATGAGGCTGTGGGTTTAAAACCCATATTTCTATCTACAGATTTTGTACTTTTCCATAGTTTACGCATTACTTGTAACTTTTACTGTAATCTATAGCAAACGAACAATTGTATGCTTTGAAAGCTATTGCAGTTTCAAATGCTAAGATCCGTTTTGTGAATTTTAAAATACAGCCAATTACATGTAATGGGTAATCGATTACTATTTGAAAAATTTCATTTTATTTGTATTTTATCAAAAAAAAAAGAGTTTAAAAATACAAAGTCAAAGTTTAGTTCCCTTTATTCCACCGCAAGTATTTAAGGCTCTTACCGTCATAGAATAGCCTCTCCTTTGATAAATAATCTTACTTAAAACTTTCAGCAAAGATGAAAAAGATTTAACTTGTTAACAACTCGATAACATTGAGGTTTCAGCGCTAACGCTCTTATAAAATCCACCTCCAAAATGTTCACTTTCAAGTTTATTCCCTGTACCCACTCCCTGATCAATCAGCAACAAATACTTACTTAGTTCACTCATCTAAAAGCAAAAACTTCCAACTCAATTGCCGTTCGCAAGAACAAGACTCACAAATTAATTCTAATTCCCTGCCATTCAGTGCCAACTACAGCGTTATCATTGCGCCAAGTTTGTTTAATTCGGAAGCATTTCAACACCCTAAATCATTTCGATTTCGACTTCAATTTATAATTGACAACCGGAAGAGGAAGAGGAAGCCCGCCATAAACACCACGCACACCACGCACGCCGAGCACAGCAACCACAAACCACACACACCGACCGACCGCGCAAAAAAAAAAACGCGGTTAGACAGATACAAGTATACTCGAACAGATAAATCTAATACTACCCCAAGGTAATGTAACTGTCGTGCAAATGTCCTAGCAAATATTTATTAAAATTTAAGGAGTCTTCCCGTGCTTTGCCTATGCTTTGAAGTGGCGGTCTTCCTCTTTGACGTCGAGGGTGCGCGTGTAACATCGCAGAAAAGAAGACGAAAATGGGGGGGCGAAAAATGGTGGTTAGTATCACATCACAAATTAGGGTAGTAAAATACAAAGCAAAACAAACGAACACATCAAGCAAGAGGAAAGGGAATATAAAACATCCCTCCCCACAGAAAACAAGCAACAACGATGATGATGAGAATACGATGAGAAAGGGACACCGAGTAAAAATGATACGAAAACAAATAGAAAGTGGGTTAATGTTCAATCTACCAACAACGCCCCGCAGGGGGTGGCAGCTGATAGGAATGTTAGAGAATTCCTAATCCCACTCCCCTCTCGGTGGTGGTAATACAGCATTAGGTACGTGTGAGGTGTACACGAAGACTTTTGCGGTTGGTGTAGGCTCACACAAGGTTGATGAGAGCGAGATGATAGTAGCCTCTGTGATGTAGTGTGGCGTATTCCATTCGAGTGACAAAATATGTTTCTGCTTAGAAAACGTCCGTGGAGGGTGGTGGCAGAGTATCAGTACAACAGGACTTGAATGGAGCTACGGTTCATTACAAGTTCATTGAGAAATACTTGTAGTATCTCGGAGGAGAGAAAGAAGCAATGCTATGCCATGCGCGTTAGGAAGAAAATCTCTTATACGGGTGTAGAGAGTTGATTCAAGAGATTTGAGTCAACTTAGAGCGATTCCGAAAGGCGGTAATGTAGTTTGAGTTGCTGCAGTATAGCGAAAGGACTCAAAGTTTTTCCTACTTTGTGGGACTTAAGATGGAATAATAAAAGACAGAGATGCAGGCGGATATGGAACTTTTTCTGAATACTGACTTCTGACGCCGCTACCGTTAGGGTAGATAGCATCTGACTGATTTTAGCTTCGCACAGGCAACTTCCACTTGAGACAAGATCTTTACATTACAACGTTAACCTTTTTGATGGCTACATGAAAACTCTCCTTACATATCCCCATTTGTCTTCTAACTGTTTTCAATTAATCCCTTAAACATCTCGCGACTCTTTCTCATATTTAAAGATCCGCCTTTTCTGTGAGATTATACAAAACACGGTCCACCAAACATTCTTAACGAAATGTGCTGTATGTATGTACATATAATATTGCTATACATATCTCTTGAAGTCTTTCCAGGAATGCAATAGTGCGTTAAGAGAAGACAGTGATTTGGACAGATTGAGGTCTGAATAATATTGTTAAAACTATGGAGAAACAGATGTAAGTTTCTGTGGCCTTGCCTTAGCATAGGTTAATGAAGTTATATCGGGAACTATATTTTTTATATGCGTAGCCATCTGATTCGAAGCCAATTGATGGTATTGGCTTATTGCTAAGGAAGGAGTATGAAATTTTAAAAAAAACTCTTATCTGGTTGGTTGAATCAGATATCAAGCAGAATTCGAAATCATTTTGAAGTTACGTCAACACTAAACGTAAACCACTTGGCATATCTCAAAGGTAGATCAACCACCACTAACCTAATTTGTGAATTTGTGTCAAAGACCCTGTGTGCTTTGGAGGAAGGAAAGGAAGTGGATGTTGTTACCACTGACTTTAGCAAGGCCTTCGACAAAATCTCACACAAAATAATCCTTCTAAAATTGAAAATCCTCGCTTTTTCCCCGTGATTTATAACATGGATTAAATCTTACCCGGAAGACCGCCAATACAAAGTCCTTTCTAGATCTTCCATATCAAAACCCTCGGACCGCTGATCTTCATCTTGACAATTAACGATGTCGACTGTATTATTAAAGACTCCTATATTTCTGTCTATGCTGATGACATGAAAATCTAGAGGCACATTTCATCCCCCGCCGACTTGCGCCCACTTCAAGATGACTTAAACAGGTTTTCTATCTGGTGCCAAAAAAACTTCCTAGTACTCAATGTGAACAAATGCCAATCTATCACATAGTCTCGTAAACGTCTTCCACAACCTCCCAGACATTACTTTCTCTGCAACGAGCCCGTGCCCTTGGTCACTTTATTACGTGATTTGGGTATTATCTGTGATAAAGAACTCACCTTCCAGTGCCACATTGATGGCATTATTTCCAGAGCCATCTCTATGCTTGGTTTTGTTAAGCGTTGGGCTAAGGAGTTTTCGAACCCCTATGTCACGAAATTCCTATATATTACCTTTGTTAGGCCACTGCTTGAATATGCTAGCCAAGTATGGTCCCCTTATTACGAAGTCCATACTAAGCGTATCGGAGCCGTCCAGCGTAGGTTCATCCGGTTTGCCCTTCGCGGTCTTCCTTGGGTTGACCGCTACAACCTTCCACCCTATAGAGACCGTTTAAAACTGATCAGTCTTAAGTCTCTCGAAAAACGCCGTGATGTTGCCGATTTACTTTTATTCAACATCTCTTAGTAGGTAACATCGACTGTCCCGCACTCCTTCAAATGATCTCCCTTAACACTAGCCCGCGAAATCTCAGGTCCGTTCCCCTCTTTCATCTTGTCTTTCACCGTACCAATTATGGGCTAAACGAATCAATGTCTAGAATGCTGCAAAAGGCCAACAGCATTACTAACCTTTTTAATTTCCATTGCAGTAGATTAACACTGCAGAACGCACTCCTGATCTACTTACCGCTTCACCATTTTACCCTCTACTTCCTTTGCATCCTCGCTTAGAAATTCCCTCCACACCTCTCCGCCCTAAGTGTTCTTCACGGCTTCCGTTAAATTTGTAAATGATAGTTTTAAGTCTTAGTCTAAGTTTCGTAGTTTGTTTAAGTCTAAGTTTGTGTTAAAGTTTTAGTTTATTTAAGTCTTAGTTTGTTTAAGTTTTTGCTTGCATTAAGCTAAATAAACAAATAAATAAATAAAAAATGTCTTCTTTATTAAGCTCTCATAGGCTGTTGCTTTTACTTTTACTACGAGTTCGTGCTATCAATTTCGTACCTTCACCTACGGCTTTTGGACTTGGTCCAGTATTCGAAAAGGTTAGTAGTTTCCCATTTCTTGATTTTTGAGTGTATATGACTTAAAGGTACCCCAGAGAAGGGCCCAGGATCAGCCGGGAGGTGCGTCTTCTTGCCAGACAATCTGGATGTTTATTACCTACGAAACCCTAGTTTTTTTCGCGTCGGAAGGTGGAAATCTATTAAAGATGAAACTCCGCTCCTATTTCATCGCGAGAAGGGCCTTTAGCATTATGTATTCGACTCAATTGTGTTGGCCTACTACTCTACGTTTCGTTGTAATATCTATCTTCGCTGCTACTTTATAATCTTGGTCATAGTGTGATTTACTGCTTCCCGTGATGTTTACTTATATTAAAACTTATTCAACGATCTCAGTGACGTTGTACAGAAAGACGTTGAAAGCCTATAATGGTTCTCATTAGTAGCGAGGATACAGACCCCAAAGATCGTTTGTATCGTCGCAATATCTATGTATGTCTCTATACGACGAAAGGCGTTGCATTCTCTCAACGCATTGATTCTATAAGCTGCGACCGTCTCATTTCTATTCAATTTCGTCTTCATGGCAGTAGCCCATATTTGGAAGCCGGCTCGAAACCCTCGTAATCTGGTATCCACACAACGCACCGCAGAATACGATTTTAGGGCCCTGAATGCAAAGTAGACAAATGTTTGTCTATTCACGTTGGCGTTAGTGTTGTAATATTTTAGAATTCGCAATGTGCATTCAGTTGTGTTGATCGCATTCAGTTTGATAGTTGATAGATTAGATTTTAGTTTCAGTTAATGGATTTTATTTTAACACATTGGCGATCTTTTAGATGAAGTGTGAAAACATGTACTTATATCGAAAATAATTTCCGGTGAAAACCAAACTATAAGAAAACTTTACATTATTAAGAAAATAAAAATTAAATAAAAATAACGCGATAAAACGAGCGTTCTGAAATAAATAAATAGTATAAATAAAATAGTAATTGCGTTAGATATGAACTTGTATTAGATATTGCTTCGTCATAGATTGTTTTTAAATGTTTTTTGTTTAATATGTGTTTAATATAAGTTTTTTTTTTTTTTTTTTTTTTTTTTTTTTTTTTTTTTTTTTGCCGAGGGTAGGTGAAAATCTTCCATAGACACTATGAGAATAGCAAGCGCGTGCTCATAGTAGTGTCAGATTCTTACTGACCAAAAACACCACCCTTCGATATAAATTTGTTAGATACTGCAACTAAGTTATACTACTTATCAAGCAATTTTTCTATCATGAAATATAAACGTTTGGCAGGTTACTTTCCAATGAAAGATCCTGCATGTTCCACAATTTAGACGCGGTTAATCCTTATCTCGCCAAGTCGAAAGGTTTTGTTCTTTGTAGTCGGCGCAATAAATTGCTCTCATCCAAAATAAGTAGGACTGTATTATTAACATGTCCGATTAGTCGGTTTCTATGTTTTCGCGCGAAGCTTCTACTTTCAGCTTCGATTGTCGGAATTCCGAGATCCCTGTGGATATCGTCGTTTCTAGCATACCACGGTGCTTGGACAATTTCTCTTAGCACTTTATTTTGAAAGGTTTGTAAAATTTTGGCATTTGTTTTCTTGGTACAACCCCAAAGTTGTATACCGTAGGTCCACACCGGCTTTAGCACTTGCTTGTATAAAAGCAGTTTGTTCTCGGTACTGAGGTGGGAATGTTTTCCGATCAACCAGTACATTTCTCTATATTTGATATCTAGTTCTTTACGTTTCATTTTCACGTGCGAATTCCACTTCAACCTTGCGTCGAGTGTCATTCCCAGGTATTTGGCTTCATTTGCAAAGGGTATTCGGGCCAAATTTATAAAAATGGGCAAGTCCTTAATTTTCCTATAAGTGAAATTCACGTGAACAGATTTAGTTCCGTTAAGGGCGATCCGCCAGTCCTTCGTCCATTCATTTACTTTATTTAATGCGTTTTGCAGTTTGGCAGTCGTTTCCTCGATTGTTTTACCTACCGCTAGGATAGCGGTGTCGTCGGCAAACGTAGCAAGGATAGTGCCATCTTCTTTCGGTATATCACGAGTATATAACAGATAGAGAAGCGGCCCCAGAACGCTTCCTTGCGGTACGCCGGCCAAAATTTCTTTGAGCTCTGAGTATTCATTTCCATTTCTAATACGGAAGAGTCTATTCCCGAGATATGAATTCAAAATCTCGTATAGGTTTGCGGGAAGTACTTGTCGTAGTTTGCATTTCAAGCCATCGTGCCACACCTTATCAAAGGCTTGCGAGACGTCAAGAAATACGGTTGAGCATATCTTTTTTTCTTCTAGTGCTTTTTCGATTACGTTAGTAATTCTATGCACCTGGTCAATCGTCGAATGCTTACTTCTAAACCCAAACTGGTGGTCAGGTATTAGATTATTTGCTTCTATAACCGGTTGGAGACGCCTTAGTAATATCCTCTCGAAAATTTTGGATATGACTGGAAGAAGCGATATTGGTCTGTATGATTTTACATCATATGACGGTTTTCCTGGTTTTAAAACCATTATGACTTCCGCAACTTTCCATTGGCTCGGTACGTGTTTTAATCTGAGTGCAGCATTTATAATATGGAGAAGCTTAATTAATGCTTTTCTAGGTAAGGCTTTGAGAATTTCTCCGGTAATCAAATCATAACCAGGAGCTTTCTTAGGTTTTAGTTTCGCGATCTCACGTTCGAGTTCTCTAAGCGTCGCAGATCTGCGCGTTAAATCGTCAGATGGTGGAACTACCATCCTTGTGATGTTGATGTTGTCATGAACCACTTGACCAACGTTCGGTTTAAAGGTTTCTTCCAAATAGGCGGCAAAAATATCCGCTTTTTCTTTATCTTCCCTTGCCCATTCATTTTGATTTATTTTAAGTGGCGGCGCAGGGATTTTGGGCCTTTTGGTGCCTTTTACGGCTTTCCAAAGGGAATAATTGGAATCTTTTTTCGCTGTTAAACTCTCAAGGTAAGAGCCTATCGCACGATTTTTAAAATCCTTAATGCTATTCTTTAACAAATTGCAGAGACGATTCAGATGGGTTTTATGCTGTGGAGCACGACTTTGTTGCCATCTTTTACGCGCTTTTCTTTTTTCCCTAATTAATTCCTTTATTTCAGCAGGATATCGTAGACCGTATTTGTCTGGCGTTTTTCTTGGATTATGCGTATTATTCCAAGAGGCGAGCTGTACTATCTCAACGAAGCGATCGACTTCAACCTCAAGTTCATAGGGTGTCGTAAGCGGTACGCTCAGTTCAACATTTACTTCGATTTCGTTCCTAAAGCCTTCCCAGTTAGTTGTTCTGCCGGTTAATTTCGCTGGCTCTCGGTTAAATAATAGTTTTTCGCTCAATGTCAAAATAACTGGGGAATGATCAGACGACAGATCAAAGCTTTCTTCAACTTTTATGTGGTTGTTAGATATTCCTTTCACCACGAAGAAATCGATCAGGTCAGGTATTTTCAAAGTATCAGCTGGCCAGTAAGTCGGTTTGCCCGTCGAATGGAAATCACAACTGTACTCCATACCTGCCCCATAGAGCATTCTACCTTTTTGCGAGATGTATCTAGAGCCCCAGAACGTATGTTTCGCGTAAAAATCGCCGCCAATAATGAAATTAGGTTTCAGCGATTTAAATAAGTTAGTAAAATCACTTTTTTCAAGCGCGGAACGCGGTGGACAGTAGATAGATGAGATTTTAATAGTACGCTGACTATTTTTAACTCGAATTGTGCACAGTTGCAGAGTTTCAAGCTCTATCTTTAGGTCTTCGCATTGTTCAATGCAGTCTTTAATAAACAAGGAAGATCCGCCTCTCGCTTTGCCCGAAGGGTGACAAGCGTGGTAATCAGTATAGCCTTTTATTTTTAAATGCGATTCCTTTTTCACGTGAGTTTCAGAAATCAAGCAAATGTCAATATCTTTTTCTCGCATGAATATTTCCAATTCGTCAAGTTTTTGCAAAAGTCCGTTTGCATTCCAAGTACATATTTTTAACATTCTTTTTTCATTCATATTCTAGGTGAAGTACGCGTTTTCCGTGAATAACTCTCGAGCTTAACCAACCTATCGAGAATCATTTTATTTATTTTGCTTTGCTCTTCAAGTTTCGCGAGAATAATTGAGAAAACTTGAGAAGCAGGGTCCGTTGGGATTTCGAGGTTTTTTGATTTTTCGGATGCTGCAGCCTGGGCGTAGGTCTGCACTCCTGCTGTCCGAGGGCTATTACCCGATGTCTTTTCTAATGGCTTTTTATTACCGTTTATTTTAAGACCAGAAGTCGAGGGCTTATCTGTTATCACCACCTTCTTCCGCTCTGAACCCGGTGGTTTTTGTTTGTTTACGTTCTCCTGACCGATCTTACCATTTGCCTTAGTTAGCGGTTTTATTATTTTATTTTGAGGCTTATGGAGTGTATCTCTTCGTTTTTGCAACTCCTTGGCTACTTCACAGCCTCTATAATTTGCCGGGTGCTTTCCCTTACAATTAGCACAGATTGCAGAGGCTTGCTTGTTTACTCGACAGTCTTGGGAGAGGTGATTTCCGGCGCATTTCACACACCGTGGTTCTTTTTTGCAATACGTTTGCGTATGATTGAATCCTTGGCAACGTTTGCACTGCGGAATTATTTTTAAATTTCTACGCATGGGCTCGATTTTGACCACGATATTCAATATGGTTTTTATTCGATAAATATCGTCGATACTATCAGCTTTATCGAATGTTAGCATAAAAAGCGGAAGTCCACGCCTTACCAAGATGTCCTTATCTATTTCGGATTGTTGCTTCTCCTTCTTGATGATATTAACGGCATCAAGAATTTTAAAGCCCTTGTCTTGAAGGTCGCTCATAATCTCTTCTTTTGTGCACGAGGGGTGAAGTCCCCTTGCTACAACACGATGTGGCCTTTCTGACTTGATTTCGAAAGTATACCACTGAATCTTATCGATATTAAGTTTCTGGGACAGTGCGCGATAGTCGTCATGGTCATCGACGTTAATCTTCCACGCATTATTCCTCAAAGATGTGACCTTAAATTTCGATGTTATCGTTCCTTTAAGGAGGCTATGCAACTTATTATATTCCGTTATCCCGACGATGTTTATTGGTGGCGGTAAACGAAATTGCGTTTTACGTTGATTTTCTTGCAGTTCTTTACGCTTTTCTTCGTTTAAGGGCACGATTTCGGGCGAAGAACCGACTCTCCGTTTTTTAGTAGGTCTTTTCTTAGGGACCCGATTCGTTTCGCGTGCTAGCTCTTCTTCATCGGTGTGGTACTCCCGACTATCTAATAGTGCTGGAGCACATTCGCGCTCTTTCTGCGAGTGTGTGTTCTTTAGAACCTTATTCTCTTCTTTTAATAGATCTATCTCTTTCTTAAGATCTTGATAGAGTAGATCCATTTCGTTAAGCTTTATTCGGAGTACTTTATTTTCTTCCTCAAAGCTTTTATATTTCGCTAAGTCCTGATTTTCGCGCTGCGGCGCTCCCGGCGGACTTTTTTTCCCGGAGTTATTCGATCTTGATGGAGGAGATCGAGATACCTTTGCACTTCTTGTGAAAGGGTCATTGAATTGCAATAAATGGCTCTCCCCAGAATCCGTAGAGCCGACCTCTGAAGAGGGTGGATTTTCCAGTAAAGCTGGACTGCCACCTGGGGTAATTAATCTTTTTGTTTTGTCCATTGCATTTTTGTATACACTATACACTCGGTATACGGAGATTGGATTTTAGTCGCCTCTTACGACAGGCATGCCTACCTCGGGTATATTCTATCCCCTACCCGAAGGGGTATTTGTTTAATATGTGAAATAAATTGTCTTCTAATTTTTTTTCCTACACTTTCGGTATTTTGGATTTTCGGGATTTTGAATTTTCGGGATTTTCGGGATTTTGGGGATTTTGGGCTTTCGGGATTTTGGTTTCCGGGATTGTGTCCGACTGCCTAAGAAAACGTGTGCTTCACTAACCGCCAATGAAGAACAACTTCTACGAAAATTTTCCAATTGACAGCACAAAGAAAAACAACAAGAAAAAAAGCGGATTTTCTTTAAAAAAAAGTTAATTTTTAAAAGTGTGTCAGGAAAGCGTGGCAACTCGATACTCCATAATGTATCTAGTATGTAGGCATAAACAGTGTATATGTGTGTTTGATTTAGGATACAATTTAAGTGGATAATTTTATTCGTTCTTAGAATTTTCAATACAATGAAAAAAAAAGTAGCATCTACAGAAAGAGTGCGCGGTCGTTCTGTGGGTAAGAGTGCGCAGTGCGTTCTTAACCAGCATTTAACTTTTTATAATAATAAAAATGCTTGGGCTATTACCTCCCGCCGTAAGATGCAACAAGCACATCGTAGTCGTAGGCGGTAGGTCGTAGCTCGTAGCTGAAATATCTTTCTGTTTTTGTTTTTCCAGAAAAATGCCTCGTCTCTACCAAACACAAACGAAAAGGAAATCGATAGCCCAAAAGCAAATCTGCGGGGCTAAAGAGCTGATTTAAAATGGAAGCAGTCCACGAAACGCTGCCGAAGAACTTGGTTTGAGAGAAAGCACAGTTTCAAACCATTTGAACTACGAAAACTGTGACTTAAACTGGTTGCGCACTCTTACCCTGACTTCGGGGCAAGAGCGCGCAACTTGACTTATTTTGGTTTTTTGATCAAAACATATGAAACATTAAAAAAAATATAAAATATTTTTGTATAAATTTGTTCCTTAAATATAGAGCTACCAATTAATTGGTTATTTTCTTTGTTATCTGTTGTAAATTTTTCAGAATTTAAGCCCGAAGTACTCTTGACCCGAACGACTATACAAAAACTTTTGTGATTGGCATTTAAATTTCTTCCTCACGCGGACTTTTACCTTTTGCAGAATTTGGAGTCATCTTGAAGGTAAAAGGTATTTCGCAACCCAGCAGAGGTCATAAAAGCCTTTGAGGATTTCATAGAGTCAAAAGTCAGTTCTTTTAGGTATGTAGGTAGGAAGGAATGGTGGTGGAAAGAAAACCCAAAGTAGCGCAGATGGGCGCCATTTTAATACTACAACCTCAGGTGACCCGTTTGTTTAGATGATGTTTGAGGTCGTCGAAGAAAAGTTTACCCAGTTGCGTTGTCTGATTCTCGCTAAAGCCGGACATTTCCACAGAAAATGAATAAGCGGTAATTGGGCAGAACTTTCTGGATATGGCACAGTTTGTCAGACTGGTCCACCTAAAGCCAGCTAGCTTTGGGAAGTGTGAGAGGGATATGGACATTTTTCGCTACTGAGCTGTTAAGGACTGCTCCTCGACTGTCTAGTTCATCGGCTCTCTCACTAGAGAAGAGTACTTATGTTTCTTGTTTAAACTCCAAATAACCAAAAAGGATCTAAGGCTCTAGTGGCGCACTTCAAGATAGATTTTAATCGACACCCTATCATGGTATTTGATTTGATTGGAATACGATTCAACCAAACCTCCATCACCAAGTACCACTTTCTTATTCTAAACAAAGAGTGCTCAAGAAACACTATCCAAAAATTCATCTAGCTATAACTATTTAATATAAAGCTTCTTCGTGCCTGCTACACGTACACCTCCTTTCTCACCTTACACACTATCAAATCATGATTGATATATATATCGACCGCCCACCCAAATGTTTGACAGTAACACGATAATCTTCAAGCGCTCGAAATCTATTCATAAACTTTTGTAATCATTTTCTTTCCGTTTACCTTTCACCCATATTTATTTGTTCGCCCGAATAATATTAGTCATTAACAGTATCCTTAGTTAAGAAAACAACAAAAGATGAAAATCTCGGAACTTCAACTTCGATAATAATAAATGCTCACCACGAGAGAAAGTTAATATACTCCGACACCCAAACAATCTTCCCCTTCATGATTACAGGTCAAGTAATCTGTCTCCCCAAACACACTCTCCCACAAGCCGACACACACACGCACACAAAAGGATCAATAAATTAAGAAAATCCCATTGGTGTCCATTATCCCTGGGCTCTGCATAAATAACACTTGTCTCCTAAGTCCCCCATATCCACCCTCCACCCTAACTTAACTGTCAAATATTTTGCTGTAACACAAACCTCGATATGAATACAATCTGTTCTTTCGCCACCCTTATGACCCACTGGCAGTGCCTACAACATGCTGGCGCCACCCACCCTTCTTTTAATTTTATTTTAATCCGACAAAATTGCTCCGATTCAATGGCGGAATTAATGCACGTAACGGCATCTTTCGTAAAAAATAAACAGACAAAAAAAATAGCTCTAAGGGCTACAAAAATTGTATTCCTTCTTCGCTAGGATGGTTGGCTGCACATCCGCTGATGGTTTATTAAACAAAATCGGCAGAGACCCACAAAAAAAAGTAAGCGAACAAAACCGAACTGAACCTCCGCCAAAGATAATCAACCCTCGACCCCCTCCCCCTTCGTTGGAATTGATTTCCTCTCAACCCCCTTTTTTTCGGAGCACAAATTGTGTTTTTTGGTTTTCCCCCATTTTTCTTTGTTGTTGCTGTGTATGGCGGCGGCTCAGAGATCCTTGTAACTCATTAAAGGATTATGATACGGACTTGACTCTTACAATATTCTTCCCCAGGAAGGCTGGATTGGGGGGTGGTGAGGTGTGAATATGATATTTCGGGGTACATGAGTAGTGTCTCCAGTATTTTTGTTGTTGTTGTTGCCGTTTGCTTGATGAACGCAATATTAAATTTTTAATTAAATCACAAGGATCATTAATTCTCCAGTTGATGGGTTTCATTAATTTTACGCTTACGTTGTAACATGATTTTATCCGCGCGCGCGAAAAAAAAAACACTCAAATGAGCGGTGGGGGGAGAAACCACCCCGCTAAACTGGGTTAACGTGGGGATTGAGTTGTGAAAATCATCCACTTCACCCTCTATTCTGACGAATTATAAGACAGAAGAAGGATTCCAATGTTGGTGTTGTTATTTTGTCGTCAGGATTATGAAGGCGCGCCCGAGAGTGCTACAATTGTTGTGCAATTAAAAATCTGCGGTGTGATACATTTTAGTGTGTCTATTATGTACGAGTGTATGTTGAAGAGTGTGCCAGGCGTAGAGATTCCAATTTATGCCACAGTGTATCAAGGGCGGAGATAATCGGTTGCAAAATGTGCCACGGCTAAACCATGTCATAGAAATGGAACAGGTGATGTGCGAGCGATGTGATGACTGTTGAAAGTAATGTTTGACGAAGTGAAAATCTGTTGCGGTTGTGTACTGTCATATATGACACGGCATCAAGATGAGAGGGTTATTAATTTCAAGCACTTAAATGGTTTGAAGGTTTTTTCGAATGCAGCAGCAGATGGACTTTTGTCACTTAACCTGTTCAAGCTAATGTGGAACCTTGAAACTCTTACGCATAGAAAAAATCACCCTTTATCTCCCTTGTTTTGAGCTTTAGCCAAATCTAGTCTTACTTAGGTAGCGCCACAGTCTGAGGTTATCTATGGTCTCAAGTAACAATCCTTGCCAACTACCTTGAGTTGCGCACTCCAAGTTGGTTTAGATGCTTGTCCACTTGTCGTGCCACCTTAGGCGAGGTTGTCCTCTGTTACGCTGAGCCTCTGGGTTCGAGTCGAATATTCTAAGGCCCGGAGCGTTGATGTACACTCGCTTCCTCCTAAAACTCCAATGTCCAGTTTTTTGACCAGGTTAATGTCGCTGGGCACCGTAGCGCAAGTGGTAAGTGCGTCGGAGTACTGAGCCAGCGGTTTTGGGACCTTGGGTTCGAGTCCCGCCGCAAACACCTAAAAGTTTTTGAAGTGAATACTTCTTTAGCGACGTATTGTTTTTGAAAACGAGTTACGATAAATGAGTTACGATAAATATGAGTTATTAATGAGTTACGATAAATTTCGATAAATGTGTTTCGATAACGGGGAAATGATTCCATACCGGGGAAATATGTATACATCTGCTGTCTGTCTGTCCGTATGTCTATCTGTATGTCCGTCAGTCTGCCCGTCTGTCCGTCCGTCCGTCTGTCTGTCTACCTTTTCACGTCTTAACGGCTGAACCAATTGTGATGTTATTTGGCAAAGAGATAGTCTGGGACCTACGGAAGGACTTAAAATGAAAAACCGCCCGCTAGGGGGCGCTGGAGTCAAGTTATTAAAAAAACTATTTCACGCCTAAACCGCTGAACCAATTGTAATGTTATTTGGCAAAGTGGAAAAACCGCCCGCTAGGGGGCGCTGGAGTCAAGTTATTAACAAAACTTAGGATATTCTAGGACCTACGGAAGGACTTAAGTGGAAGAACCGCCCGCTAGGGGGCGCTGGAGTTAAGTTATTAACAAGACCTTTCACGCCTAAACCGCTGAACCAATTGTTATGTTATTTGGCAAAGAGATAGTCTGGGACCTGAGGAAGAACTTAAGTGGAAAAACCACCCGACAGGGGGCGCTGGAATCGAGTTAATAACAAAACCTTTTCACGCCTAAGCCGCTAAACCAACTGTAATGTAATTTGGCAAAGAGATAGTCTGTGACCTGAGGAATAACTTAAGTGTAAAGACCGCCGCTAGGGTGCGCTGGAGTCAAGTTATTAACAAAACCATTTCACTCCTAAGCGGCTGAACCAATTGTGATGTAATTTGGCAAAGAGATAGTCTGGGACCTAAGGAAGGACTTAGGTGGAAAAACCGCCCGCTAGATGGCGCTTGAGTCAAGTTATTAGAAACTTCTTTATTAACTGATCAAAATGATTCATATTGACAATTTATTTTGGTAAAGTACCAAAAGAGAAAACTATAAAAACTGGACCCGATGGGTAGCGCTGGAGTCGAGTTATTTACAAATTCTATATTTAATGAAATTTTGAATAGCTGTTCCTTTCATAATTTGTATTACAAAAATATAGTCAAGCTTACATTCATATTTACTAAATTTTATTACACATTTTCTATCGATTGTACTAGACAAATTTCTTCTTCTCTTACACATTACACATTACACAACTGCTTTGGATTGGATAAGTATTCACTTCCCCCGTGAGCTTATGCGGATGAGGCTCACACATTTTTTCACAGTGCCCACCTCTTCCGAATGCCTGACAAGCATTCAAGAGTATCATTTGTCATGTTAAGTTTCCCAACTCGCCGTTCGTTGCTTGTTCAGAAAGACAGTCAGGTGAAAGTATGCTTCGTCTGACATCCCGAAATTGTTGACGAAATTTTGCTCGGCCTCTACCGAATTGAGAACTGCGCCGCTATACTCTTAACTTGAAATGTAGGTCAGCAACGCTGAGTTCTGGAACTAACTGTGCTTTGTACGGATGCATTATAAAAATCTTGCACCAAAATCCCTGGCAATGTCCTCCGAGATATTCCTCCCAGCAGTCTTTAAAATGTGCTTCTACTTAAGCGCTTGGCTAATGCTCTTCCAGCAAAAACACACATTGGAAGATGATAAGAAATATGTTCAACATGCCTATTTACGAAACGGGTTACTCACTGGACATGGAAAACAGCTAAGATTTGAAGAGCAACAGTTAAGTACAAAAACCGTGGAAACCCTAATCAAACATAAAAAGAGTTAACAAAAAATCCCCAAATTCGAATGCTTTAGAGAATGGGATATAAATTAAGACGCAGCTTTTTACAAATATCAAGGAACCCGTTGCTGTTATGAAATTGAAATTATATCCTCGTCGATTTATAATAGGACGATTTAATCCTCGAGGAAAATAAAATTCGAGGGGGAAAATTCACCGAGAATATTCATAATTGGGCTGATTAATTACAATCGTAATACGTACATATGTACTTTGTTTTCCTTTTTTTTTTCAGAACTCCGTGTTCTATCTAGTCTGCCGGAGCTCTCAGACTCAATACTGGTCTACTGCCAAACAGAATCCCCTAAGTAAATAAACCCTGGGTGGAAATCCAACATACAACCACTGCATTTTTTTTTTTTTTTAATTTCAGAACTGCTTCCTTCGAGTAACTTCCGAATTACAACGATTGGAATTGTTTGCCATTCTTCCAATAATATGCTAAGTCGGGTAAAATTTTAATGAATGTGGGGGATGATCCAACTGTTTAGCGTTCCAATAGAGTAACCATTCCCTTTACTAATTTGTTCGTATGTTTTGGGTCGTTGTCTCGTTAACCGATATTGATCTAATTTTGCCACGCTGGAAAGCAAGTTTTGGCTCAAAACCAAATCGCCCAAAATGCAAAAAATTAAAAAAATTTCGCATCTCCAAAAAAAAAAGTCGGGTGATTAGACATTTTTATATTTTGGGCGATTTGGCATAATGTCAAAATAACCAAAAAAGTGATTTTGGGCGATATCGTGTTTCGGCTTTTTTAAAGAGGATCTGTGTCATATCGCCTAAAACCAAATCACCCAAATCTGAAAAATGTCACATTGCCCAACATTTTTGGGCGATTCAACACTATGACAGGTTTGGTGGTGGGGGAGGGAATGGCGTGGCGTTACGTAAGCGCCGCACCGGGCCGAGTGCAAAGCGCGGCGCGAACCGCGATACGAAACGGTAACTGCGCCAATACAACGTTCATACATATATTTCACATCATAATCATAATATGAAGAAAAAACAACATGCTGCTGTGACCGTTACTGTAGTTGTTACGATTCGCTTTGAGCACACTTTCAAACCCAATTTAACGAAGATGTCAAATCGCCCAAAGTGTGATATTTTTGGTCGATTTAAAATTATGCTAATATGCGATTTAAAATTATGCAAAAAAGTTTAGGCGATTTAACATTTTTAATTTTTGGGCGATTATTCATAGTGTTGAATCGCCCAACAATGTTGGGCAATGTGACATTTTTTGCATTTTGGACGATTTGGTTTTGGGCGATTTGACATAGAGCCCCCAAATCATAACCAAGCTAGCAACATGCTTTATTGTAGGAGTCTTTCTTAAAACTCTCTCTCTCTCAGTAAATTTTCAGTGGTTTTTTGGATCAAAAAAACAAATTGGCTTTTGTCACATTTTTTCAAATTGAAAATTACTTCCTTTTATATTTTGGCGCAACGTCAAGACATCGTTTTTGGATTCTAAGATAATATTTGGGGCGGTCTAACCACTTATTCTTTCCTTTTTAAGTAGGTTACATATTATTTTGACAGTGATAGCTTTTTCGCGTTCTTAAAATTGAGAGAAAACAATATTATATCTCCGCGGTACGAAAAAAATCTATTTACGATTATACAACGTTGGGTAATATTGAAAACTTATTTCCCATGTTTGGAAGTTTGTGAAGAAAGTTCATGAGATGGGCATGCTTACTCATATCATAGGAGTTATCCTCGTGATCGTCTTTTGCGCTTAGACACGAATATTGCTGTCATTGATGAAAGTGGAATGGCGGCATTATTGGGCAATTTTTCTTTGAAAACGAAGATGGACGAAGATGAACAACCTTACGGTCAACGGAGAGCACTACAAGGGCATGATAACTAACTGTTTTCGCCAGAAAGTGAGGAAATGACCTTAGACAATCACGTGCCATAGAATCTGTCTAACAACTGAATCAGCCGTTTTGGTGATGTTGCTTCGTCTATGCGGGTTTGACGTCGTTGGATTTGGTCGCTGTTCTGTTAATACTCCGGAAACAATTTAGGTACTTGAGCAGTAGGTTGTTCAAGCTATTCATGCAATAGAGTACCGAACTATCGAAATATACTGCAAAATTTGTTTGACGAGATGGGCCTTGCCAAGCCAGCCACCTTCAAAATGGGGTGTTTTCTTTTTTCTTCAAATAATTAGAAAGAGAGGGTACATTCATTTAGTAAAAAAAAAACTTGGAAAAAATAGTTTTTTTATAGTAATTTTAAAAATAATCCGACAGATGGTTCTCCCTCTATGAAATATGAGGCCTGGTGACCATTTGTTTGCCAGAAGTCTTCGGCAAATCTGGAGACTTGAGCCTTTTCTGGGTTAATGCTCCACATTCCTCCAATAGCTCAGGAGTTTCACTGGATTCATTGCAAAATCTGCAAGAGTCTTTTTCTGAGAGACTTAGGTTCCTGAGTTTACAGAGCCCCATGCCCGGTAAGAAACGCATTCAGGATGCAGAGTTTATTTTTGTCAATTTTTGAATATCTTTTAGTTTTAATTACCAAGAAGTTTCTAAGCTTCTTTTAGACCCTGAGTTTTTATCCAGAACTTAGTCCTGTTAGTCCTCTCCAGTTTGCGGAGCCCCTCATTTACTATATGCTCCTGGGTTTAGGGTTTAGGACCCACGAATGATGTAGCAGCGTTTGTCCGCCTCTCCAGATGCCCTGGTACCTAGTAGATGGTAGCTTTCCTTCGCTCAGTCTATTAAGTTCCATGCAATTCTTGATTTGATGACCTGAGCTTCGATTGCCCTTATAGCTGTTTGGCTATCTGACATTATTGCTATATCATGTCTCTTATAGTCTTTATCAAGTGTGAGTTGGGCGCATCTCTCAAAGCGCAGATTTGGGCTTGGAAGATGCTAGTGTAGCTGCCGTGTACCACTCAGCGTGCAAATTCTAGGTTCGTTGCTCCAGTCTCTCTTGTTACTGAGTTTGATGAAGACGCTCTTTTTCCAGCTAAATTTCCTAATCCCATCGTCTCTAGGAAAGGGCAGAAAGGGAAGCTTTTCAGTCATTGTTTGTTAAATTTTACTCGTACTCGTACCTACTCGAAAACGCTGCAATTGGAGAGGATGTTCTAAGATTTTGTAAGGAGTATGGGCTGGAGGGAAAAATCCAAATTAAATACAATTCGGTAACATTTATAACATTCATCATAAGCTTCGTAAGATTCGGGGAACTTACTCACTCATTTACTATTAAAGCCACGATTTCGGCTTCTAATGTTTCATTCATTCTATTTAAATTCACAAAAACAAATTAAAAACGAGCACTTTCAGACGATATTCTTATGGAACCAGAGCCAAAGTTAAAGCGCTACTAAGCTTCTTATGCAAATTCCCATGAAGCTCTCAGCTATCCATTCAATTGTGTCATCAGCTCAGCTAAGAAACACAACAAATGCCATTTCTTTTCCTGTTCCTATAAGTAGTCCAAAGTCATACACATACATATATAGCTATCCTTAAAGATGCACAGCAGCATTTCATGGACTGTATATTGTATAGTTATTTGATTTAAAAAAATTACGAAGCGTTTCCACACACATATGAGTACGAGGACTCACATGTTTGCATGAACTCTTTAAAAAGATTCATTTTTTTTCGGTTGTTGCTGTTTTGCAAGAATAACAATCATCGTAGCAATCATCGTACTGACGATGAAGGAAAAAGGGAACAAAACAGACAACAAGAACAATAACAAAAGAAGTAGGTATCCTTCAGCACGACTGAGTCCACTGGCGGATTAAAAAAGTGAAGTCTGTCATACCTCGTACTCGCTCCAGAGTTTTTTACGTGTGTTCTCCATTTTCCTTGATTCAGTCATTGTTCCATTCGACGATGATGTTTACTTTGGTGTTTGGTTATACATCCATAAAAAAAAAGAATAACGCAAGCAGAAAGCTAGAGCTACTCCTTGTCCTTATCCTCTTCGTTGCCAAAAACAATGGATGCCATGTCAATCTTTCGCAATTTGTTCCCTCTCATTCGCAAATAAAACAAAAATGAGGAATTTTGCGAGCTTTAGAATGGATTCTGTCACAACGACAACAACAATATAAAAGGAAACCAGAAATACATTCGTCAGGACATTTATGGGAATATATCGTATTTGGCTTTAAGTGTTAGTGATAGTGATGTTGACGCTGTGGCATTATAATAAGAGTATACTTGGCTTTGTCGGAAACCATTTTGTGTGGACAAATTTATTTTAAAGTAACAAAGAATCTTTGTATGATTTGTTTACCATAAAGCGGCAGATTGAAATCACTGTCATCTGAGGCGCTATTATTGGATGAAACACATACTCGAGTGCTGTCAAAATTACACTTGACAGCTGTCAAAATCACTTTTACGATTTGATTTCGGACTTACTTCAATTTACACTTAAATGTCTTTTGTTTAGTTTTGTTTACATTTTTGACAGCACTAAATTCACTCTTTTTTCGAAACAGTTTTGACATAGGATTTTCTCGTACATGAAAGAGCTGTCAGCACTACGTGAATAAGGGAAAGAAGCAAATCACACTTATTTCAATTTCCATGATTAAAAACACTGATTTAAAAACATTATGGTTTGTACATTAGGACTATTGCTGCGCTGTAAGATAGTCAATGAGTTCAAAATGGTGGCATTTGATATACATACCTTTGATGTGCCAAGGTAAGGAGTTCCATAGTCAATTGTAGTAGCCATAGCATGAACAGGCGAGACGAATTTAAATACTTAAAGTGACGTGTATTAATGTTAAATGTTCTTTGAGAATGTGATAACTCGTTTTTAGAAAACTTAGAAATTATAATTTTATGCAGAAATAAACAGTTCCTGAAATCCATATACTTCAGCAGTGAGCAGCCCAAAAACCTTCTAGAGTACACTGAAATTCTGTCGAATATATGTTACGAACTGCATTATACATACATGCCAGTGGCGCCTCGTCAGGGTGTGCAAGTTGTGCATTGCACACGCTCATCGTACGTATCAATTCAGTGGGAAAAAATCATATTTTGAATATTATTGAAATTTTACATCGATGCCATTACTTATTCGGTTACCAGGCCTTACATTTGTAAGATGTTTTTCTCTGAAAACCGTTCCTGGAATGAAAATACAGTTATTCGACTCAAACAAATGCAAGCATGACCAACTCCGTCAAGAATTTTTTCGATTTTACATCATTTGAAGTTTATGATTGAGCGGTGGCAGTTTTTATATATGTACATACATGCATACCTACTTTCTACTAATCAACAAAATATTATTAATACATATGTCAATAAACATTGTTATTTTGCGTTACAAAAATTAATGAATTTGATTTTGTTTTCTTGATTTGCTTAGGTACCCTGTGCAATAGATTAAAGCAGATTTTCTTTTCAGTGTAAAATATTCTAATACTCGTACTATTCCAATACTACGTCTTCTGCAAGAACAATAAGGACTGAAACGAATAAGATTTGGAAACTTCAAAGCGAAAAAACAAAATTTTGTGATAGTTCATGTTAATAATTTTTATTTGTTTCAACAACTATATTTTTTAAAATTCGTTTACAAGTAATCAATGCATAAAATTTACTAGGCTCCCATTCTTTTCGCAACTTCTTTCGAATGTCCGTGAATTTTGTGCATGCTCTTTTCCATCTAATAGCAAAATCTGCAGCGTCCTAAGCACACTGCTCACTTTTCCTCAATTTTGTCTTAACCAAGGCCCAATACCTTTCAATTGGACGACACTGTGGGACATTAGGTGAATTCATGTCTTTTGGGACAAAATCTATGTTTTTGGCCACACGAAAGTTTAGCGTCGATTGAGCATTGTGAGCTGAAGCCAAATCTGGCCAAAATAATGTTGAACCACCCTCGTGTTTGTTTATAAATGGAATTAACCGTTTTTTCAGTCACTCATTGATTACACTTCTGCGGTAATTATGCCAGTTGGAAAAAACGATCTGCTTCTGTGTCCACATTGGCAAAGAGCTTGCCATACGAGGTATTTCGATCCGAACTTTTTCAATCCAATCGATGTTTCTGATACTTGGAGAATCCCTTCTTCAAAAGAATTATAAAACTGCTCACCTGGAAGAGCACTAAAGACGGCTTTGACGTAGGTTTCATCGTCCAAAATCAAGCTGGCTTCCTTGTGCCCAATCAAGTCGTATAACTTTCGGGCTCGTGTTTTTATGGCCTTTTTTTGCTTCTTGGAAAATGTTGGTATTTTTTGTTTTTTCCCGCGTTTTTATACCAACCCATTTTTTGCATCTTTGTACCATTGTTTGGTTGGTACTACATTTCCGAGCAACATCCCTGGATGACATGGCCCGGTTCTTAACGATGACACCCACTATTTTTTTTATCCAAATTTTTATCATCTGCTCCGTTTTTTTCTCCACTTTTCTGTTTTCGCTTAATAGTCAACGTCTCCAAATATCTTCTTATAATAGAATCAATTGTACTGCGTGCTACGTTCAAATTTTTTGCAATAAAATGGTTTGGTCGCGAAGGATTTTCGAGCCATTTTGTCGATGATCTTTTTACGGCGTTCCTCCTGACTCATCGTTTATATTTAAATATTTACAACTGCATTTTACAGAAATCAAATGTGAACTGAAACTATAGAGTATGAAAGACAATTTGGGAATTAAATGGTATTTAATTATTTACACATAGGAGGTATAGCCGTAACTAAGATTTATAGATTTTATTCTGTTCAGTCCTTAGTGAGCATAATAATCCAATTAAGCAATAATTAATCATTAATTAAAGTAAATAGTAAGTGCTTTCACGCCAGCATGTGGTAATTAATGCTTTCAATAACTACATTCCACTGCTGAATTAACTGATTCCTTGTAATGCCAATAGTAAGTGCTTACATGCCAGGATGTAGTAATTAATGTTTCCAACAATTATCATTCAACGCGAAAATAAGTGATTCCCCGTAAGGCAGTTGGTAAGTGCATTCCACCCTAGGACATCCCCATGAAAATGTAATCGATTCTGTAATGAGGAAAGTAAGCGCTGGTAGCTACCAATCAGAACTTACAGAATCGAGTCGGTAAGCAGTAATTTCCTACTGGAAAGAACTAACTTAACCCATACAAATATTTTTTAATGTTTTCTCCGCTACTCCTCCAACAAAATATATACAAGCCCATACATACATACATACATACATACATACATATGGTTGATTCTATTCAATGAGATGAAACCAAAAACAACCCTTGCTACACACAATAAGTTCATCGACAAATTTCGGACTTGATTTTCTTGTGCTGATCGCACGACATAAACTTTGAAAAATTTGAAGGCTCGTACGAAACTTAACTATGCACTTCATGTGTTGTATTCATCCAATACTCAACAAGCTTATTGCATGCACCGTTTTTGTTCAGTAACTATTTTTATGCTAAGAAAAAATAAATAAATGGGAATTAATGGTTTATTTGAGCACAGACAAGATAAACATATGTTTCTTGTTTGTGATTTAAGGTACATCGATCGAATTTGAAATTAAAATGATTTTCAACATTTCCACGAGTCGCACACCCAGCTAAATATTCCACGCGACGCCACTATACATACATACTCATATCTAAGATCAGCATTAAAAGTTATTTGAAGTTTATGAAGCGACATTTGAATCAAGGCTACTATAAACCACTTCAGAGTACGTTATTATAGCAATAATGCGTGTTCGTACTAGTCTTGGACGAATCTCTAAAGGAGTGAAGCTAGCCGACATCCAAAGTTTGCATAAGCCTACAGATTTACAGTAAAACTTGTGAATAGTGGAATCTGCGAATAAAAGAATCTTGCAAAACCTGGATAGTGGACATTTCTAGATACTTACTTAGTTGGCGCTACACCTCGAGGTGAACCTGGGCCTGCTTCTCGCAACCATTTGTGTGTGCGTGTTATATTTTTGCACGAATGGAAGGGACCTACAGTTTCTTGCCGACTCCGAACGGCGAGTTAAGAGCTCAATCATGACAAATAATACTCTTTGATGCTTGTCAGACATTCGAAAGAGGTGGGCACTGTGAAAAACTTTTAGGTGTTTGCGGCGGGATTCGAACCCAAGACCGCTGGCTCAGTAGTCCGACGCACTAACCACTTGCGCTACGGTGCCCACATTTCTAGATGCCAATTTTGATTTTCTTCATGCAAACTAAGGCTAGGTACACACATGCGATTGCAGTCGCACGACTATTCAGTCGCAAAAAATAGAACACATAGCTTTCAATGTAAGTGCGCGCACATGAAAACTATCAATCGCAACGTATCATGTGCGCGCACTTACATTGAAAGCTATATATTCTACTTCTTGCGACTGAAGAGTCGTGCAACTATAATCGCATGTGAGCATCTAGTCTAACTCTTATATAGTGGAAACCTGCGAAATCTAAATACTGGGAAATCTTTCAATGAATTTTGTTTTTTCCCCATGCAAATTCACTCTTTAATAGCAGGATCAAGATAATGAATGCGCCAAAATTCATTAACATTTTGTCGGCTTCGTTTCCTTTTCCGAGAATTTTGACATTTCAATTTTTTTTTTCGTGTGTGTCTCATTCTGCTAGCGGCTACAATCAACAAGTACCTACACATTCTGAAATCCGATATCAAAATTGATGGGACTCAAGATTGATCCCTGAGGAACACCTTGGGTAAGGGACTTTAGAGCCGAGCATTTGTTATTAATGACGGCTCTCAAGAAACTCCTAACTTCTTTGTGGCTGTTTCGCTAGAACCGAAAAAGTTTTTCATTTTCCATCAGAAAATTACATTATCAAAGGCCTTTGAGAAATCCAGAATACATAGCAAAGTAAGCAAATTTTTATCAATTCCTGTCTGATATCATCTAAGATCTTGACCATTGCAGAGGGACAGCCATGGCTTCTCCTGAAACCCGACTTAAGCGGGCTCAGCTAGGAATTCGAGGAAATATGATTCTATATTTGCATCGATCAGACTCTCTCAGGGACCTTGGAAACACAAGGTGAACTGCTAATAAGTCTGTAGTCAATAGCAAAAGAAGCATTTAGTTTTTCTGCAACTGGTATTACTTTTCCACATTTCCGTGCTTGGGGGAGCTCATAATACACGAGTTAATCACATATATGCCCCAGATGACTTAATAATTTGAAGCAGAATTAATTTTATAAACAGTATCAGAGCACCGTCTTCACCTATAGCATTCGATTTTATCGATTTGGTAATTATGTCACAATTACGTTGACATTCCATGGGTGTAGCAGAGATTATGTTATAATCGAATTTATCAGTTTCGATACTTTGTACCAGGAAAATATCGATCAAATCATCTAAATCCAGCCTACATCTATATCAGTCCTAAGAACTAAAAAAATAACACCTGTCCAAATGACTTCCGTTATGATCGAATAAAATCGCACAACTGAACGAAAACTTGACGAAACTGATCACGGCGTGCCCTCTGTCACACAGTTGGATTGGAAGAGTTCGCTTAAGCTCTCCGCAAATATTTAGCCACGTATAAGGACTAAATTTTGTACCTCACTTGGGGTAGATAAATAAATTCTACAAAAAAAAAGATAGGTAATCGAACAACACATACAAAACAAGAAGGAACAGAACACAAAAATGCAATAATACAATTTAGAGTTTCCAATAACGCGGAGAGCTTGCGTGAAGGTAAGACACCCTAGAACAATAGAATGAAAATATTCATTTTCCTTGGGTTTTCCTTTCCAATCCAAAAAAAAAAAACAATATAACCCGCCCAATCGATGTTAAAGTCCTTCGAACTTACCCCGCGCACCAACCTTCTATCAGCATTTTAAGAAAAATGTTCGCAATCGTCCTATTGTCCGCGTTACTCGCACAAGGAAGTAAAACCAACCCAGGAGGGATGCGATGGGTGTTGGAATCTGCTGTCCCTTCTGGTATCACCTCGGCGTGTAACGGCATGTACTATATATGTACGATGTGAATGCGCCACCGATGTGTAATGTTGAACACGTCCGAACAATAGTGTCAGAGAAAAACGGAATATACGCATACTCCATACGTTATACAATGCACGAGGGATAAGGACGTGTAAATACCTAGACAGAACACACAACAGGCCATTCTTCTGTTACATCTCTTCCGTCCTCCATTCATAATAAGGAATTGAAGAGTCCCAAAGTGGAGTGGTGTCGGTGTACTTTACCTCGTCTTCTGCCGAAAGCATACTATATGCAAGGCAGGCCAGTAAGTAACAACAACAACAAAATTCCAATAATAAAACACATAAAGAACGTAGTCGCCTGGTGGTGGGGGTAGGTACTACAAGAGCGTAAGTAGCTGGGTACGTCGGTTTTCGTTACCTTTTTTCTGTTGGCCATCGTTTACATATTGGCAATACCTAAATAAGCATTATTTGCTGAAGAGATCCTTCTAGCTTCTATAGCTTTGTCTGGACGTGGAATGAGGGTGGTTGAGTGTGGGTAGCACTGCACGTGACCTTAGTATAAAACTGAAACGATGCAGCAGCAGCAGTGTTGTTGATGGTGTGGTAGAATGGCCAATGATGTTGCTGCCAAATGCAATGCAAATTGCAAATGTGCTCCTGCATGCATCGATGTCACAATGTCCGAGAGGCGAGAGGCTATGTCAACGATAATAAAAAAAAAACTTGCGACGGGTAAGTGTCAACTGTGTAGTGGGAAAGAAATGAGACACTTTTTGATTTATTATTTTGACGTGCGCTAGAAAGATGGAGAGATATACCACGTTGTACAAGTTTATTCATTTAAATCGATATTTTCGCCTTCGAAGTATAATTCTCATTGTCTGCCATGCACTTGTGCCAGCCAGCGTTTGGTCCAGCCCTCGAAACATCCCTGGAACTCGATGTTCGGTATCGCCTTCAGTCCGCTCAGGGATGATTCCAACATTAAAATGCGGCTCTTAAAATGCGTTCCCCGAAAGGTAATCGGCCGAACAGTTGAAAGTCAGATCCCGTGAATTTGTTGGCTATTTGACGATATTTGTGTTGTTTGGCAAGTAATGCACTGGGTGAAGGTGAATTGCTTCATGCAAACATCTCAAAATGCTCAAATCATACTACATAATTTTTGACAATCTGAGCTTTAGGAAGAAATGTATAATGCACAAAACCATTGCAATCCATTAAAACAGTGAGCATCGCCTTCCTTTTTTGACTGACAACCACGTGGTGTCTTCGATTTGCCTCATTTGGAGCACGCCATTCATTCACTTGATGTCGGTCAAATAAGCCCATGTCTCATCACCGGTAATGATTCATTTGATGAATATTTGGTCGAAATAAACCTCGGAATGTTCACATTCTGCTTTGCTTGCGGGAAATTTAAGTCCTTCGGCACCAGCTTTCCAGCGACACGGTCTCAGTAGGTCCAATTGATTTGTAAAAGTGCCGTAACTGGATCCAATCGAGATGTTGGTCAACTCTGCTAACTCTTTGATGGTCAATTTTGCGGGTAACGACCAGTACATCTTTGATTTTATCGATGTGCTGATATCATTTGTCTGCCAGAACGGTCGTCATCGTCGACGGCTTCACTACCACTTCTGAAACGTGCCGAGAATCGCCAAATCGATGTAAACACAATGCCCGTCATGTAATGATGCTAAAATTTGGTGGGAGTGTTACGGCCACTGGTACCAACATAACTGAAAAACCGGCCAAGTGCGAGTCAGACTCGCGCTCAAAGGGGTCCGTATTCCTATTTTTGGATGATAGTATGGATGATATGGTGGTCGCCGTGGCCATGGTGGTTAGTGCGTTGAACTACTACGCATGCTGCCCGGATTCAATCCCAGCAAACACCTAACAGTTTTTTCACGGAACCACCTCTTTCGAATTTCAACTACATATCTGGAGTATGTGGGACTATACCACAAGGCCAATTTGGAATTTTCATTATAGCCCCAAAAATTAAGGTACGTATACTTCATTTGGGACCGATTTTATAAAAAGCGAATTTTCTCGAAAACGGCTTCAACGATTTTGTTAAAATTTCATATTTAGGTTAGCTTAGACACATGCTATCAAATGTCATACCAGGTTTTTGCCTAAAAAGTTGTGTGACTTTTTAACTGATTTTCTAAAATTGGGTATTTTTCGGATATTGCTGAGTCGATCAGTAGGTATTACCGATTTTCATATAGTAACTGTTCAAAAGTGAAATAGCAATAAGAACTACGATATAATGTGAAAAGAACGTCAACATGTTTTGCATGCACATATGGACATTATACCCCTCGCATGTTTTGCTCCTCTTGCAATACAATTCGGTATGAAAGTGGATGCACATGAATTAAGTTAGGTTAAAAAAGAAAACAGTCCATCTTTTAAATAAATTTGAGGAACAAATTATTCAAAAGTGCAGAAATTTTCAAAAATATTCGTTTAGCTACAGCCAATAATGGGTTGAAAGTGAGTACGTACCTACATAAGATTGATTGAGTTTTGATTGAATTAAATTTCTATCGTTTTCAAATTCAAAATCTGCCGCGCATACAAGGAAAGCATGATTTGCACCAGAATGAAATGTCAAAAAAAAAAGAACATGGTAATGTTGTGGGTCTAACGGATGATGGTGCTGTTGTTGCCTTTTTCTTCCTTTCAGTTCTCCCAATTCAATTCCGCGTTAAGCTTATTCTATGAATTCAAACTCAGTTTGTACGACGCGGCGCTTAAAAACACGCGAAAGGAATATACGAGTACATATGCATAGCGAATTATTTATCTTCAAAGGTAGGCATTGAATCTTCTAACTACACTGAGCTTTTGTTGGTAAATATAATTCGCACAGTTATTTTCTTAACTTACATATATTTTTGCCCATTAAACTCTGTAAAAATTTTCGTCGTTTTCGACGTGGGTCAGCTAGTTATCTATATCTATCTATACATATAATAAAACTGTATATTAAAAACTGTTTGTTCGAGCATCACGTTAGAACTACTGGACGGATTCTGATGAAACATTGACATAGTGATTACTTATGTTCTTGGACCATATCATTTATACTTTTTATCCCGGAAAATGGCATGGTTTTAAAAAAATATTGAAAAAACTGCATATTTGAAAGGAAAATTATAATTATTCAGCCCTAACTCAATAATGGCTTATCGGATTGAAAAACAAAAAAATAGGTGAATTTAGTAAATTTTCCCCTGATTCATTTGAGGTATAAAATATCCTTCTGTGCTGCCCTGAAGCTGAGCAATATTCAAAACAATTATTCAAAGCATCGCCCACACTTTTCTTTCAGCGGAGACCATTGCCAGTAGTCGTGCAGCAGTGGGTATCGTTGCAATAGTGTGTGTGCGCGCTCTGACGTGGACATTTGTTTTGCACTTTAATGTGCTACAATCATCGTAAGCATTTGCGGCTCTTATACTCAACCAATTTTAACAAATGAGGTGTGTAAGAAAGAGAATTTTCTAGAGCAGTGAACTGCATTTTCAGATTTTAAATATTATTAGCAAATTTAAACAAAAAATACCGAAAACTATCCAAAACTAACTCCTGTTGTTTTAAGAGTTAATTTTGGTTCATATATCGCACTAATAATGCAATACAGTCGGTACTCAAAATATAACTTCTTTCCATTGAAGAACTAAGTATTTATTTCCTGTTACAGATTATAAAAAAAATTAATAGATTATTAGGATTATTAATAAATATTTTGTTTCTTGCACTATTCTAACGACAGCTTATTGACGCGTAGGGAAGTGAATTTTACGTTTGAATATGGTGATACATATCTCAAATTTTACAAATTTTGAGTTACAACAGTATCGTATTATTAGTGCGATGTGTATGAATATATATGTTTTTGCTATAGGGAATTCATCTGGGAAGCATTTGTTGTTCATTAGTACGAAGCCAAGGTAATATTGTCCTTGGCTGTGGCGTCGTCAGTAGTTACGATAGTTCTTACGTACTGGCACGTGTTGATGGTCAAAGTGCAGAATACATGTCAATCAACCGGTTTATGGACGAAAAAATAACAACCAGCTATCTGGTTGAATGTTTAAATTCTTTATATGCTTCAGGGATTCCATCACATAAATTAAAACTAAAAGTACCTATTATTCTTCAAAAAAAATTAAGCCCACCTAAGTTATGTAATGGCACCCGATTTAGAGTTACAACTCTGCATTGAAATCTGGTGGAAACGAAAGTGTTGACGGGCTGCGGTGCCTGCGAACATGTATTTATTCCTCGAATTCCGACCGTATCTAACATTTTTTCGTTCCAGTTTAAGCGTGTACGCTTTCGCATAAGCGTCTGCTTTGCGGTGACGATAAATAAGGCACAGGGACAAACACTGTGTACCGCGGGCATGGACCTCACCACCGGCTGCTTCTCACACGGTCAATTATACCTGTCTCTTTCCTATATCAGCGAAAGTAAAAATGTATTTGTTTATGTACCAGGCAACGCAACCTCAAACTTTGTAAAAAAAAATATTACCATAATAAAATATAGCAATTATCAATTATTTATAGTAGATGATGTTTTATAACATTTTAGAGCATGTTGGTTTTTGAGAACTATAGAATCTGCACTTAGCGGCTGAAACACATTGAAACGACATTGATAAAATCCAATTAATCAAAAAAATGTATTACAACATTTTCTGGACTTGCACAAATACTTTGATGTTTCTTCGCTCCCACTGAATGCGAAGTACACCCAGAGAAAAATACTGTGTAATATTGCCTTAACCGCCTAAGGTAAACATTTTTGTATGGATGTTATTAGACCAGCATAACTCTCCTTAGAACTAAGACAATTTATGTACGGCATATGTAACGAAAAATAGGCTAAATTGCCTTAATTTGCTTAGGTATTTGAACCAAGAAATAACATATTTTTTAACCTAGGAGCACTGCAACTTTGCCTTAGGCCTAATGTAATTTACCTTAAATCTAAGGTGATATTCCCTCCAATTGTCTTAAACTGTGTTAAATTGCCTAAGGCCTAAGGCAACTTTGCCTTAAGTCTAATGTGATATTCCCTCCAATTGCCTAAAACTGTGTAAAATTGCCTTACGACTTTAACTGTAACTGTAACTTTCCTGAGTGTTTAGTGGAATTCACGTCGAAATTAGTCAGTTTGTGTTTAATATCTGTGAAGTGAAGTACGTCAGAAAGCTAAGTGTTGTGTTTTAAATTAAAAGTGAATCGTTTTAAATAAAAAGTATTATATACCAAACTACCAAACCAAACTACACCAAACTATGTACTTGTTTCCAGATTTTAATATTAAGGTGAATAAAAAAAAAGGTGAGAAAAACAATATTTTCTGAAAATATTAAATAAAATACATATATAAAAACATACCTATTAATTTGAAAAATGCGAACAACAATAAAAAATTGTGAAAAGTTAATTAAAAAAAAAACAAAAATATGTAAATATCTTTTTATTTAAAAAGAAATATATACATATTTCAAATTCAAAAAAAGACGTATTTTTTAAGAAAAACAAACAAAAATAAAATTTTTAGGAAGACAAAAATATGTGATCTATTTATTTAAAAAAAAAGGAAAACAATATTTTCTGAAAATTAAAAAAAATAAATAAAATATACAACCCATATATTTAAAAAAAAGCGAACAAAAATAAAAAAATTGTGAAAAGTGAATTAAAAAAAAAAAATACATATGTATGTACATAAAGATCTACATATTTATCTAAAAAAATGTATATATATATTTAAAAAATTCAAAAAAAGATAAGTGACAAAACCTATTTCTTAAGAAAAACAAAGCAAAATAAAATTTTTGGGAAAACAAAAACTTGTATTATATATGTATCTATTTATTAAAAAAAAAAAGAAAAAAAAATACTTTTCTGAAAATTAAAAAAAAAAAATAAAATAAAATACATCTATAAAAATATACCTACCTATTAGTTTAAAAAAAGCGAAAAAAAGTAAAAAAAATCGTGAAAAGTTAATTAAAAAAAAAAAACAAAAATATGTAAATATCTATTTATTTTAAGAAAAATATATATATTAAATTTAAGAAAAACAAATAAAACTAAAATGTTTGTACAATTTTGCGCACTAAAATATGTATTAGCTATATTTATTTATTTAAAAAAAGAAAATATATGTGTATATATTTTTGCAAATATGTAATTTTGCAAAGATGTAATAAAAAATAGGTACCTTTCTATTTGAAAAAAAAACGAACAAAAATAAAATATCATGAAATTAATAATTTGTTTTTTCATTAATAAAATTGGCAGGAAATACCTTAGTTCTAGCAAAAATTGCCTTAGGCAATCCTGCACAAATTAGCCTACACCTAAGGCAAGAACATGTTCCCATCACCTTATTTACTAAGGCAATTCAACACAGTTATCAACTAAAACAATTGGCAGAAAATACCTTAGTTTTAGCACAAATCAGGCTATTTCTAAGGCAATTCTACACAGACGAAGTGACACTGGATTTACCTTAGCAATTTAAGGCAAATTGCCTTAGAACTAGGTAGGGTCAAAATAGCCTTAGGACTAAGGCAAATTAGCACACCATTTAAGTAAATTTTACACATGTTTTTCTCTGGGTGTAAGGCGGACACGGGTTCAGATAGTTCATTAATAAAATTGTTTGTTATTGTGGATATTTTAGCATAGGCCCGCAGAATCATTTGTAATCGTACCAGTCTATTAAAGCTTCCGATTTCCTGGTATATTAGAAAGTTAAAGAACATATTTTCTTAACACTTTCAGCTTTGAAGAATCATTTAGAATTTCTTAAAAAAATCATTTAAATCGCTCTTGAGGAAATAGGTTTTGCAAATTAGTAAAAAGTTGCAGGCGGGCGAAGCGAGGCGAGCACGGGTCAGCTAGTCTATAATAGAGTATTTTCCCTCGCAGTAAATTCTTGTAACCAATGGGTGCAAGGTATAGCGTCAGCTCATTTCTAGTGTTTTTCCTGTTTTTTTTTTTTCATTTTAATTTTTATTATTATTATTATTTCATTGAAGTTTTGGTTTTGTTGTTTTTTTCTTTTTTCCATTTTTTCTTATGCTTATTCGTGATGAGAGAGCAGAGTGCTACAAGCTGATATTTGTTATGTTAGAACTTGGATGAAGGTTTTCGTAACCGCGGTGGCCGAGTGTGTTGTGCGTCGGTTTGTCTCCTTTTGGCGCAGTATTACTGAGTTTGGTGGTCAGAGGTTCGTTTCCTGGCGAAATTCGTACTTTTTTTTATTTTTTTTTTTTACTTGAATTTTATGTGAATTTCTTTAAAACTATACAACTCATGAGTTCGCAATAGTTATTTCTAGATATTTAGCTAAACCTATACAGACTATGATTTTTTCATATTTTTGACTTTAGTAGTTTCGGTTATAACTCCCAAAGTTTCCAACGGGAAAAATTGAAAAACATATTTTTGGAATCTTTGCTTTGTGCCCTTTTCCACATGATATATTTTGCAGACATTTTTTTTTTCGAGTCCAAATTTGGTACAATTGTTTCACAATATTTTTGAG